>VSMD01073156.1:0-57795 GCA_008750895.1 Mirza zaza
TTTGAGACAGAGTCTCACTTTATTGCCCAGGCTAGAGTGAGTGCCATGGCGTCAGCCTAGCTCACAGCAACCTCAAACTCCTGGGCTCAAGCAATCCTGCTGCCTCAGCCTCCCAAGCAACTGGGACTACAGGCATGCGCCACCATGCCCGGCTAATTTTTTTTTCTATATATATTAGTTGGCCAATTAATTTCTTTCCAGTTTATACTAGAGATGGGGTCTCTCTCTTGCTCAGGCTGGTCTCGAACTCCTGAGCTCAAATGATCCGCCCACCTCGGCCTCCCAGAGAGCTAGGATTACAGGCGTGAGCCACCGCGCCCGGCCACCCAGGAGCTCTAATCCACCAGGCTCAACCCTCCCACACTGGGGTCCACGGCCGGGGGCTGGGCGGGAGGGGCTGAAGTCCGGGCACTGCAGGGTACAGCGAGGCGGGCAGTGGCTGCACCTCAAAGGACCTCCGCGACAGTGACCTGCCACCCCAGGGAGCAGGGCCCACGTCCGAGGGCCGCGCCACGGCCAGGAGAGGCTCCGTGCCCAGCAGTCACGTGCCACAGCTGCCATGAGTGGAGCTGATTTAGGATTCCTGCCGGGCGTGGCCTAAATCAGGACCAGCTGTGGACACCGTGTCTTGTTTCACTTAAAGCTTCCTCCTGTGACCAGGCTGGTCACAGGCAGGGCTGGAACCCAGGTGCACGCGCTGGTCAGGGCGGCGTACGTGCCCCACACGGCGGTGCCAGCCTGGGCAGGGTCGCTTCTGCACAGGCTGACAGCACAGAGCCGGCCACGGCCTGGCCTTGGGGTCACGGTCGAGGCTGGCGGCAGCCACACGCCCATTGCTGTCACTGACCCCCGACCTCCTGAAGGACGGCCACCGCCAGGACGGAGGGCTCAGAGGACGGGGCGGGAACTGCGGGTGGGAGGCAGAGGGGAGGCTGGTAAACGTCCACCCTTCCTTCTGCTGGTCTCTGCCTGCGCCACAGGGTAGGTTCATCTCTTGTTCTAACCTCCTGAGTGAGGCGCTGAGCTCAAAGTTGTCTCCGCCTGTTCCTGATCCGGTGTTGAGGGCCTTCCGCTCAGTGCCCTGCGGAGGGGGGCCCCGCTCTAACACGTTCTCATTTCTTCGTGGCCTCGTCTTTGATTCATGAGTTACTCAGAAGGATTTCAAACAGCATTGCAAGGCTGGGCGCGGTGGCTCAGGCCTAGGATCCCAGCACTCTGGGAGGCCGAGGCAGGAGGATTGCTTGAGGTCAGGAGTTCGAGACCCGCTTGAGCAAGAGTGAGACCCCCATCTCTACTAAAAATAGAAAGAAATTAGCTGGACAACTAAAAATAGAAGAAGAAAAAATTAGCCGGGCATGGTGGCGCATGCCTGTAGTCCCAGCTACTCAGGAGGCTGAGGCAGGAGGATCGCTTGAGCCCAGGAGTTTGAGGTTGCTGTGAGCTAGGCTGACGTCACGGCACTCTACCAAGGTGACAGAGCAAGACTCTGTCAAGGAAAGAAAGGAAAGAAAGGAAAGGGAAGGAAAGGAAGGAAGGAAGGAAGGAAGGAAGGAAGGAAGGAAGGAAGGAAGGAGAGACAGAAAGAGCATTTCAAATCTTTACTGTGCTATTAATTCTCTCTCCTGTCCTCCTCTCTCCTCTGTCTCCTCTTCTACATCTCTAGGACCACACAGATTTTAAGAAATTCAATATTTTATAGTTCATTATCCTCATTATTTTTCCTATTGCCCAAATTGCCCTGACTTTAGCCAGCAGGAGTAATACAGAGATAGAACATGTGTCCCTTTTACCATAGTTCAGGTAAATTTTAATGCTTTTTTTGTAAATTAAAAAATAAACTTTTTTTGGAGTGTAACACCATAAATAGCCAAAAAAACTATCCATACCCCAAGTTCATGGTGTGATTTAGTTTTTACAAAGTTAACCACCCTTGTAGTAACCGGACCTCGAATAGAATATGGCAATCACCCCAAAACCCCATCCCCTCCTGCCACTGTCTGGGCTGCCGAGACAGGACACCGGGGACACTGTGGGGCCATAGACGACAGACATTTATCTTCTCAAAGTCTGGCGGCTGGAGGGCCCAGGTCGAGGTCTGGCAGGGTGGGGTTCTGGGAACCCCTTCCCAGCTCCTGGGCCTTCTCCCTGAGTCCTCACAGGCTCTTCCTCACAGGCATGTGTCCAGAGTGGGAGACAGAGGTCTCTTCCTCTTCTTACAGCGCTCCCCATCTTATTAGATTAAGGCCACCCCCTATGGCCTCATTTAACCTAATCACCTCCTGAGAGCCCAGTCACATTGCAGGGTGGGGAGTCAACATGTGAATTTGGGGGGCATAGTTCAGCCCAAAGCACTGTTCTACCCCGCACTAGGGCAGCCACCACCCCAACTTCTTTTTTTTTTTTTTGAGACAGAGTCTCACTTTGTTGCCCAGGCTAGAGTGAGTGCCGTGGCATCAGCCTAGCTCACAGCAACCTCAAACTCCTGGGCTCAAGCAATCCTGCTGCCTCAGCCTCCCGAGTAGCTGGGACTACAGGCATGTGCCACCATGCCCGGCTAATTTTTTATATATATATTAGTTGGCCAATTAATTTCTTTCTATATTTTTATAGTAGAGACAGGGTGTCGCTCTTACTCAGGCTGGTTTGAACTCCTGACCTTGAGCAATCCTCCCACCGCGGCCTCCCAGAGTGCTGGGATTACAGGCGTGAGCCACCTCGCCTGGCCTCCACCCCGACTTCTAAACTGCAGCTCAGTCTTGCCCATGTGGGGCTTTCTACACACAGAGGCACACAGAAAGTTTCCTTCGTGTTTACTCTCTTGCTCACTTGTGACATTCACCTGTGGTTTCACATGTGGGGCGGTTCGTTCACGCCCAGAGCTTTCTGCTGTGAATATTTGGCCCCTAATCCATTCTACTGTTGGAGAACGTTGTGCTAATTCAGTGTGGGACAGTTACGAATATCCAGTGAGTGTTCTCACACATTTTTGGTGAATAAGATTTCTGCCGGAACATACTGAGAGAGTGGATTTGCTGGTCATAGAATGTGCATGTGTTTAAGATCAGAGATCCTACCTAACTGGCTCCAAAGTCTTGCCCTAGAAACACAACTGGAGCATTCAGAAGCTTTAAAAACCGTATTATAATCGCCTCCAATCACCTTTATCTTGGGTTATGTGCGAACAATGTCTAGTACGTTAGTTCTACTTTTGTTTTTTGAAAAAATAGTGTCATCTTCAGCCCTTACTCTCGAAAACAAGGTTTGAACGGTGCAGAGTTCTGTGTTAGAAGCATCTCCCCAGGGCCCTGAAGACGCTTCACGCCCCTGACCACCATTGTCTCTGTCGCAAAGTCTGCCGTCGGTGTCGGTCTGACTGCCCTTTTCTGGTGATTTGTGTCCTTTCTCTATGGTGACTTCTAGGATCCCTTTTTTGTTGGTGTTCTTTATTTATTTTATTTATTTTTATTTTTTGAGACAGATTCTTGCTTTGTTGCCCAGGCTAGAGTGAGTGCCGTGGCGTCAGCCTAGCTCACAGCAACCTCAAACTCCTGGGCTCAAGCGATCCTCCTGCCTCAGCCTCCCAAGTAGCTGGGACTACAGGCATGCGCCACCATGCCCAGCTCATTTTTTCTATATATATTAGTTGGCCAATTAATTTCTCTCTATTTATAGTAGAGACGGGGTCTCGCTCTTGCTCAGGCTGGTTTCGAACTCCTGACCTTGAGCAATCCGCCCGCCTCGGCCTCCCAGAGTGGTAGGAATACAGGCCTGAGCCACCGCGCCCAGCCTGTTGGTGTTCTTTAATTTCACTAAATCATGTCTGAGTGTGAATATGTTTCATTTGCCTTGTTTTGGGTTTTTCAGCCCTGCACAATGCCCGGCTGTTATCACTCTGTGTGACCTTTCCTCATTCTGTTCTCTCTGTGAAGGTCTGATCAAATGCCCTTTCAACTTCCCTGCTCTGTTCTTCATGGCTCCTAATCTCTCCAACCTGCTTTTTAAGCAATCTCTATTCTGCACGTTTATCTTCCAGCTGACAAGTTCTCACTGCAGCCGAGTCACACCCAGGTGTGCACAGGGGCCTGGGGGAGTCCACACCACAGCACAGTGACACACACCCCACCTCCCTCCAGGTGTGCACAAGGGCCTGGGGGAGTCCACACCACAGCACAGTGACACACACCCCACCTCCCTCCAGGTGTGCACAAGGGCCTGGGGGAGTCCACACCACAGCATAGACACACACTGCACCTCCCTCCAGGTGTGCACACAGGCCTGTGGGAGTCCACACCACAGCACAGTGACACACACTGCATCTCCCTCCCTGGGTTTGGGCCCAGGGCCGGGTGGGGTGTGGTCTCTTTGTCACCTGGCCAGGACAGCAGAAGCCTTGGGTGCCCAGGTGCTCCGAGTCCATGCAGGTGTGCCCTGTCCCCACCCTGTGTGCCGTGGTCCCTTCAGCCTTGCACGTGTGAGCCTGGGTGCTCTGCAGCCCAAACACGCTTCTCCCCACGGTAGCCAGAGAGCAGGGCGGGGCAGGGAACCCTGTCGTACTCCACAGGAGCCAGAGAATATGTTCTTTGATTCCAACACTTTATAAATCTGGTTCAGTGGAGTCTGGACATTTTCAGTGACTCTTCCAGAGAACACACTTAAAGTGCACACACGTCAGGGAAGTGCCCGGCACAGCTGGACACATCTACACGGGGACCCGGGCCCCCGGGGGGAACAGAAAAGTTCTTCTTGGATCTCAAGGCCTCTCAGTAGACTCCAGATTGAGCCATAGAAACCTCTGTCTGGACCAAAACACCAACAAATAATTCGATCTCCTGTTTGCTGACTCGAGGCCAGCGATGTCTCTTCCCTTCACAGGCGTCCTCACCGTGGCCGTGGGGTGACTTGCTGGGCCTCCTGGGCTGCGTCACCTCCGAAGACTTCCCCTTTGTCTCAAGTCAATGTGCCCCACGGTGGTGGCTCCAGGGGAGCTGCCTGTGCTGCCCAGAGACCTTCTGACGTGTAGAGACAAGGGCTGTCCCACCCTGTGGCATCTGGCACCTCCTGCTCCACTGTCAGTGTCCAGGGGGAGGTGGAGTGGGGTGTCCAGAGTGCCTGTTGGGTCCCCGGTCAGGCACGCCGTCACCGAGGGGCATCTGTGGTCCCATCCACTCACGCCCCACCCAACCCGGCCATGCCACACGGGCTTTGGTGGCAAATCCGGCTGCTGTGGTGGCTTGTCAGTGCATTTGTCACCTCCGGCACCCAGGACAGGCACCTTGGCCCATGGCCAAGAAGCTCCAGAAAAAGGGCTTTGAGGGAAGCTGTGGTGTTGGCCAGGAGCCCCAGAGAGAGAGAGAGAGAGAGAGAGAGAGAGTAGGCAGGGACTGGAGGACTCCGAGTCCCCACGGAGCCTGAGTGTGGCCCCCCCGCACAGAGCCCTGGTTCCCGGCGAGGGGTGGGGAGACTCCGCCCAGGAGGTCACTGTGAGCAGAAGCAGCTTGGCCTGAGGGACAGTCTGAGTTTAATTGTGGCTCCACACTGAGGGGCAGGGCCGGCCGGGCGTCCTCCGGCCAGGCGATGGATGGCGCTGTCACCCTGCCCCCAACCTGCCATTCCTGGCTGCCCTGAGGATTGTTTTTTAATTCACTTTAAACATATTTTTTCATTTATCTTATTTTTCAATTCTACAATGTCCGTGTAGTGCTTTTTTTTTTTTAGTACATGCACATCTTTCGAAATATTTCAACATCTCTTTACCCATTATATTGATCATTTCATATTTTTAAAGTAGATTTTGTATTTTAGTACAGTTCTGAAGTCACAGAAAAACTGCTGGGACGCTGCAGAGGCTCCTCTCGGCCCTGCGCTCAGGGTCTCCCGTCTGTGAACGTCGTGCCGAGTTTGTCGAGATCAGTGAGCTGATGTCGATGCTTAACTATTAACCTGAGTCTGTAGTTCATTCGTATTCATTAGTTTCTACCCAATGTCCCTTTTCTGTCCCGGAGCCCACCCAGGACGCCTGGCTGCCGCGTCCACAGGTTGCTCTGGGCCAGGCCTGGGCACTGCCCAGGAGGGCCGTGGAGGTTCAGGCAGGGTTTGCCTGACGCTTGTCCAGACCGGGTGTGTGTTTGGGGAGGAAATCCCAGGGCGGCGCCGGTGCCAGCATAGTTCACCACCTGGAGAGAGTTGGTGCCACCGGGCCCTCCCACTGCAGCATCCCCTCTGCTGTTGCCACGGTTTTCTCTCCGACTTCCCACAGTTTGGGAAGACGCCGTGCCCCAGGCGCTGAGTTCTTGGCATTTGTTCTGTTTGTTGTTCCTTGAGCTTCCTGGGTCAAGGTCTACGGTTTTGTGTCCTTCCTTAATTTGGGGACATTCTCGGCCATTGTCGTTTCAAGTATCTCCTCTCCCTTCCCCTTCTCCTCCCGGTCCTCCGATCACACCTGTGCTGCACTCTGGGCACTCGCTCAACAATTTTTGGATGTTCCAGATTCTTTCCCATCCTTTCTCTCCCTGATATAGTTTCGATGTTTGTCTAAATCCCATGTTGAAATCTGGTCCCTGGGCTGAGTGGGGCCTGGTGGGGGGCGTTTGGGTCGTGGGGCCGAGCACACCCAGGGCCTCCGGGAACCATCTCAACTGAGCGTTTCCTCCATGAAGGGAGGAATCTTCCTTCCTCTCTTCTTCTATGCAATCCTTTGTTCTTTCTTTCCTTCTTTCTTTCTCTTTCCTCCTCCCTCCCTCCCTTTCCCTCACATCCCTTTTCTCTTGTGCTGTGCACACCCCACCCTCCCTGCTCCACGGTGGACACCAGCCTGGCCCCCCACGCTCCGCCCCCAGCTCCATCCTAGGCCACCCCTAACCCACGGGGGCCCCAGCAGGAGAGGGTGGTGGGCGAGACAGTCGGTGCACGTGGGGCAGGTGGGATCTCGGCCACAGGCAAGAGAAGCAAGAAACCAAGAAGTTGCTACTTGACCCTGCGCCCCGTTTTGCCTGCAGCTTGGAGGAGGACTGACAAGTGCGTTGATGAAACATGCAAATGAACCAAAGCTGGGAGGGAGAATGATGCGTCGAACAACGAATCCAGATCCAAAATGACTCCACAGCCTAGAGTAAAGTCCCCAATAATGAGGCTGGTAGAAGAAGTCACCAGGCCTGCACCTGGGTTCAACACCCAGCTGACAAGTAGGAGAGCAGGAAGGCCAAGCTTGGCAGTGTTCCGGGAAAAAAGATCTGAGGGTGTCAATGGGCCACGAGCTCATCAAGAGCCAGGTGTGTGACTCAGCTGCTCAGAGGCTCTGATTCAGACTGTCACCATGGTCTCTGCTGGGCAGTGTACATAGGTCAAGCCCTGGGGTAGCAGCCCCCATGCTGGGCGAGCATCTGGTGACCCCCTCAACATGTGGTGGGTCCTTCCTTGGTCCTGGGGTGCTGGCTCCAGGCTGCGCTGTGAGCTCTGCCCTCCACCGCTCTTGGGGAGTCCTGGGGACATCTGGCCCTGGCCTTGGTGTCCTGGGGTGGGGTAGAAGCCCAGCGTGACAAGCATCCTGTGGAAATGGGTGTTAGGTGCGGGAACTGAAGATGCCTAGAACCCTGGAAGAGACTTAACTGGAAAAGCAAGTGGCGTTATTTCTTCCTGGTGCAACAAGTCAAGTTTTCACCCTTAGATGCCAAACCCCAGTGGAGCAGCCTCAGCGCCCACCCCAGAGCCACCCTGTTTTGTGACTTGCTGCTTTCACGCAGCATTGACGTTCTGATGTGCATCTGTGGTGCCACCTGACCCAGTTCCACAGAGGGGCCACCACTGGGGGGACAGATGCTATTAATGGTGAGATCCCCCAACACGCCCTGCACATGCATCCTGGCGCACTGTCTCGTGTTTGCCCAGCGGAGCACCTGCTGGAACAATAGCGTCTGCGTGTCTGACTCCACCGTGTGGTAGCGACTGTTTCCTGAAGTGGTTGTGGCAACGTCGCCTTCGCCTGCCATGCACGAGAGCTCCTCTCACCCTGTGACCCAGCAACCCCTTGGCACTGCCAGACTTTAATTGCAAAGACAGTATAAAGTGATGCACATGTTTTTAAGTTCCATTTACCTGATTTCTAATGAGGTTGAACATCTTATGCTTACTTGAGTTGTGCTTTCCTTATTGAATTTTAAGGGTTTTAAAACTATATTCTCGGGCCGGGCTTGGTGGCTCAAGCCTGTAATCCTAGCTCTCTGGGAGGCCGAGGTGGGCGGATCATTTGAGCTCAGGAGTTCGAGACCAGCCTGAGCAAGAGCGAGACCCCATCTCTACTATAAATAGAAATAAATTAATTGGCCAACTAATATATATAGAAAAAATTAGCCGGGCATGGTGGCGCATGCCTGTAGTCCCAGCTACTCGGGAGGCTGAGGCAGCAGGATTGCTTAAGCCCAGGAGTTTGAGGTTGCTGTGAGCTAGGCTGACGCCACGGCACTCACTCTAGCCTGGGCAATAAAGTGAGACTCTGTCTCAAAAAAAAAAACAAAACAAAACTATATTCTCAGTTGTCCTACTTTGTTGATTGGAATCACATTGAACCCATGGATCTATTGAGAGAACACTTTCTTGCAATATTGAGTCTTGTGTTTCATCGACATTCTAGTCTCTCTTCGAATTTAGTCTTTATTAATGTTGCTCAATGAAGTTTTATATTTTTCTCCCAATAGTTTTGTTCATCTTTTGTTAGATTTTTTGATGGTTTTCCTGGAACACAGAAATGCAATTGATTTTTTATGTTGGGTTTGCATCCAACATACTTGCTACTTTTTATCTTCACACTAGATGTGTAAATTCTTTTGGATTTCTATCTGTATCTTTTGTTATATGTGTTCTTTCCTTTTCATTTTGTTCATTTTTTCCTGATTTCCATAATGATACTGTCTTAATCCATTTCTGCTGCTATCATGGAAAACCACAGCTGGGTGATGTATGAAGAATGGAAGTTTATTTGGCTTATGGTTGTGGGGGCCACGAGGTCCAGGAGCCTGGCACCGGCACCTGCTGGACATGGGGAGAGGCCTCGTGCTGCATTATCACAGGCTGGAGAGCAGGGGTGGGACGAGGTCGGGCCCTGGGATAACAACGTTGGTCCAGTCACCTCGCTCCAGTTTGGCTACAGTGGAATAGAACTGCAACATGAGCTTCGGCGGACACGTTCCAACCACAGCAGATTCCAACTGTGAAGAACATTCTCCCGTATCCCGGCCATTTTCTCTCTGTCCCACCCATACACACTCTCTTTGTCTCTCCCTGTATCTCTCTATGTCTGTCTCTGTCTCCATCTGTCTGTCTCTGTCTCTCTCCTTGTCTATCTCTCTGTCTCTGTCCCTCCAGGACTGCTATCATAGCCATAACCTACCTCGTTCTCGGTGTGATGAGAAAAGCTTCCCGAGTTGCACCACTTAGTCCTGTGCTGCATTTGCTGAAGGTTTTTCGAAGAGACCCTTTATCCAGTTGAGGAAATTCCTTTCTATTCTTAGTCTGCGGAGAATTTTTTCTTGAATGGCTGTTGAATGTTCCCAGATGTTGTCCGGTATCTGTTCAGGGGTCTTGTGGTTTTTCTTCCTTCCTTCCTTAGCACAGGCTCCAGGAAAGCAGGCTGTGTCTGCGCCTGTGCCCAGGCCGATTGCTCCCCGCACATGGCTCCCCCTGCATTGGCTCCCCCATCTGGAGTCTGGGTCCAGCTCAGTGATCTGGGACGGCAAACCTGGGGCTCAGGGCAGCGCCAGCCAGGCCCCCAGTGGAGGTGGCAGCCAGGGCTGCGTGTAGCCATAGCTGGGGACAGGGGGTGATCCGCTGGTGCTGGGGAAAGGGCTCTGGCCCAGCCCTGCACTCCTGGCGAGTGCTCGGGAGACGCCCCAGAAAGGACTGGAGTCCTTGCAGCTCCACGGGGGTCTCAGACCTCATGCGGCCTCCAGAGACCCCTCCCAGGGCTCTGGCACAAGGGGCTCACAGGGTCTCTGGACTCACCTGTGAACGCCCAGGATCCCTGGAGGGCAACTCTGCCACACTCCGAAATCCCTGGCAGCCGAGATCTGGCCAGGCTGGAGCCTGCAGTCCCCTCACCCAGGCTCAGGCCCTGGGGGCTGCGGGAGCCCCTGGCTCCCTGTGTGTGTGTGGGGGGGGGGGGACCAGGCGCTGCCCAAGGACCCTCCAGGGCCGAGCACAGGGAAGGAATCCACTGCCCATCCCGGACTCCGCATGCGCACCAGTTCTCCCCTCAGCCCTGCCCCCCAGGGCCCGGTGCCAGAGGTCCCCGCCGCCGTGCCAGGGCGGCCGACGGGCCCCACGCTCCGCGAGGACGGCTTCGCATCTGCCTCGCTCCCTTCCAAGACGCAGCCAGTGGGACGGCATTTCATAAATAATTACACATTCCTTAAACTCTGCGAAGCCCAGAGAAAACAAGACTGCAGTGCCGAGATTCCTGTCGTGTTTTCCAGGGATGGGGCCGACCCCTGGGGCTCAGCCGCAACCCTCTTTTTTTGTGGCATTTGAGTCAAAAGCCTTGAAAAGAAAATAAAGGCCTTTTATGACCGTGGTATCTGTCAGGGCCCCCAGACAACGGGGAAACCCTGCCCAGACGCACAGCGCCGGCTCTGGCGCAGCCGCGAGCGGGCCCCGCGACTGACCTCGTTCTCGGGCCAAGACGCTGGAGGGCCGGGGGTCCCCTGGCGCTCCCCTGCCCCTCGCAGGGCGGCTTTACGGTGTGGCGCATCCCCCGGGACACCGTGGTGTGGGTGACGCTGGCCCGCGCCAGCCCCTGTTCTGAGCAGGTGGCTGCCTTCATCCCGTCGTCGTGTTTCCTGAGCGCCTCTGTGGCGCGCACCGCGGCCGCGCTGGGGCCGGTTCCTGTCGCAAACACAGGCTTAGCTTCACGGTTCGACGGCCGCTTGACTCTGGCGTGGCCCCGCAGGGGACACAGTGCGCGTCCTGGCGCAGGCCGGGCCGCCTCCGCGCCCTCTGAGGCGAGCAGTGGGCCTGGCGCGGGGCCCCTCGCGGCTTCGGCTCTGCGGCTGCGGCGTGGCGGGCACTCCCGCTCAGAACCCGTTTGGGAAGCGGCCGGGGCGGGGTGGCCCCCGCGCCGTCGCCCCATCGCGCTCAGGGCCTTCCTTCGCCCGCCTCGTGTGGAGAACTCTCTGGGGGAGAACCGAAAGTTCTCGTTCTGTTTGGACCAGGACGGACGACACGAGGAAGTCGGGGACGGTGCTGCTGACGCGCGGCGAGCAGCGTCCGCTCCTCTGGGGGCCACTGCCCGGGGACACCCCGGGCACAGGCGGTGGGCGCGAAGGGTAAGCGCGTTCCAGCCGCCGGCGCTGGGCTCAGCCCTCCCAGGACTCCCTCATCCTCCCACGCCCACTGCACCCAGAGAGTGAGACGTTTTGTCACTTCCTGGAACTTCCTCAACAAACATTCTCCCTTGCACGGATGTGGCTTTGCAAGGCACCGAGGGGGCGCTGGCTGCTGGGAGCGACAAAGAAGTGCCCTGCAAACCTCGCTAAAGCATACTGGGCGCGTGTCCCGCAAACCTCGCGAGAGTGGTGTCCGTGTGCCCTGAAAACCTCGCTAGAGCGCATGGGCGCGTGTCCCGCAAACCTCGCGAGAGTGGCGGGCATGTTCAGCAAACCTCGCGAGAGCGCGTGGGTGTGTGCCCCGCAAACCGGAAGAACGCGCGGGCGTGTGTTCTGCAAACCTCGCGAGAGCGCGTGGGCGTGTGCCCCGCAAACCACGAGAGCGTGTGGGCTTGTGCCCTGCAAACCACGAGAGCGCGTGGGCGTGGGATCCGCAAACCTCACCAGAGTGGTGGGTGTGTGTCCGGCAAAACTCGCGAGAGTGGTGGGCATGTCCAGCAAACCTCGTGAGAACGCGTGGGCGTGTGCCCTGCAAAGTGCGAGAGCCCGTCCCGCAAACCTCGCGAGAGTGCGTGAGCGTGTGCTCCGCAAACCGCGAGAGCGCTTGGGCGTGCGTCCCGCAAACCTCGCGAGAGTGCGTGAGCGTGTGCCCACAAAGCGAGGAGCGTGGCTGGCGTGGTGCTTCGGTGTGGAGCCGCTCGCGGGGAGACAGCCCTGACGGCGCGGACTGCGCCCAGCTCTCCGGCTGCGGGTTTTGAGCTGGTCGCGACCACGGCTGCGCCACCTTGGCGGGAGCCCTGGCGCTCACCTCCGGCCGGGTGAGGACGCCTCTCGGACCGCTGGGCCTGGCGCAGGGAGCGGGCGGAGGCCTCGCGGCCCCTCCGCGGCGGCAGCTGTTCCCGCTCCGCTCCGTCGCTGTCGTCGGGGGAGTCGGACTGGGGCTGGAGCCGAGGCGACTGCCCCGTCTCTGCAGGTGGAGACCCCGAGCCCTCAGCCCAACTCCGTGTCTCAAGGGGGCAGCCGCGGAGCATCGCCAGCGGCTCTCCCCTCACGGTGCGCCGCGCCCCGGTCCCCCAGCGGGCAGAGACCGCGCCAGGGAGCGGTGCGGTCCGGCTGCTTTGACTTAAACTGCCTGCGGGTGACGGACAAAGAACTGCCGTGTTTGGGGACAGGAGAGCGCCCCGGCTAACCGCCGCACCGCGCGGCTGCGCCCGCCTGTGTGAGGCGAGGCTCCTCCTGCCCGTCACAGGCAGGACAGTCCGTGTCACTCTCCAGTCCCCGAGTCGTGCCCCCCACGGGGTCGGGGACGGGTGACCTTGGCTGTGGCTGGGGGTCGGCTGCAGGGATTCCGTTAAAGGCTCTCCGCTCACCGGGTTCCTCTCTGGGCCTTGATTTACTCCGCCAGAAAACGGGTCCCCAGAGGCACCTGCCTGGGACTCTTGTGAGTGGCGAGGGCCAGGGCTCCGCGGGGCTGCCAGGCGATGGGGCAGCTGGCCCGGCACGTGCTCAGTCTAGAGGCAGCTCCTGGCAAGAGGGTGCGCGTCTCCCGGCCAAGGTGGCCGTGGACCCTGCCTGCTGCCTCCGCCAGACACCGCTCATCTGGGCCGTCCTTCACTCCACAAGCCCCAGCATCCCTCCAGCCCGCCGCGGACGTTCTCTCGTCCAGACACAAACACCGCGCCCGGTCTGCACCATCTTTCTGCTTTTCTGGCTGTGAGCCACGTCGAGGCCAGGCTAAGATCCGAACGGTTCATGCTCCCCTGACCAGCTGCTGACTCACGTGTCCCCACACCTGGCACATGTGTGTCCTGCCCTGGCACCTCCTCTCTCTGCCAGCCTGGACACACAGCCAAGGTGAGGGGGTCCCTAGGACTTCCTGCCCCTGGGGGTCCTCCCTCTGGCCTCTCGTCCAGACTCTGCCTGAGTCCAGACCTTAGTAGCAGGAAAGGTTCCGGCCCGACTGTCCAGACACCTGGGTCTGCGTGGACCACCTGCCTTCCTTTGGCTGTGACCGTAAGATCAGACGAGTGGTTTCTTTTAAACGTGTGTGACTGCTTTGAGCTGTGCATGTTATCTCATGTTCTTGTTTTTAGAGTAACGGAATGGTGTGGTTTGCACTGCTTTCTCCCCATAGCCGGGGCTGACGGTCTCTCCTCTGCCCACTCCTTGCACGTCCCTTCCTCCTGCCCAGGGGCCCCCACTGTTGTCACCCCTGCTCGTGGAGCTGGGTTCAGGCCCAGAGCCCTGCATGGGGTTGTGGGCTGGGCTGCCAAGCTTGGCCATCCTCTCTCTATGGGGCTATGACACCACTTACGGATTTTTCTATTAAAAAGGTGTGAAACACTTGACATTTCTAATTATTAATTCCTAGAGACGCACCTAGGAAGTCGGGAGGTGAGAGTACTTCAGACCCTGTGTCCCAGAGGCCTGGTGCGAGTCCTAGTTCCCCCTCTGCCATCTGTTTCCCAGAGAGAGGTATTTGCTGCTCTCCCTCGGGGCAGCCAGTGGCTCCCTGCTCCCGTCTGGCCCAGTGGGCAGCCCGTCTCCTGCAGACACCCGGAATCTGCACGGCACCACGGCATCGGGGCGCACCAGGACAGCCGGCTCTCTAGTGGCGTGTGCCACACCCAGCCAGATGGGCAGCACTTGGGGCAGAGGGACAGGCAGCAGGGGGCACCATCCTGCAACCCCCATTCCATGGGGTCCTGGGGTGGGGGAGGAAGTACAGGCACTGCCCCTCTGCTTTGATCCCCGGCAAGGCCCCCTAAAGACGGCCCCAAGGAGGCCGGCAGGGCCCAGCTGGGCACAGACACGAGGTTCTTATTATGCGCCGTGGCAAGAACAAAGCAGTGTCGGGTTTCTGCTCTCTGTAGGCCACTGTGTGGGGCTAAGTGCAGAGCTGAGCACCATCGCTCATGATGGCGTCACTCCAGTAAAAGCAGAGGCCAGCGGCTCCTCGAGCCTGCCCCAGGCAGCTGGAAATGAGAGGACGGTGTCAGGAAGCAAAGCAGGCAGAAGAACAGAGCAAAACCCGAATCCAGAGGCCCCCAAGGAGGCCGCCCCAGCTCGGCCAGCTGTGAAGACCGTCTGGCCGAGCCCCACAGCTCTTGGCTCTGCCTCGGGCCAGACTTTGCTGCCCGAGTGTCCCCAACCTGCATGGCAGCAACTGCACGTGGACGCAGTGAGGGTCCCAAGCGTGGGCCGTGAAGTGACCGGCCTCATCCACCCATCTCCCACCTCCTCCCCTCCCGAGGACCTGCTGCTCTGGATCTCCTTACATGTGACACACCCAGGGGACACCCCAGCCTCCCCAGGCTCAGGTGGCCACAGGCATCGGACACCAACCCCCCCCCCCCCCCCCGTGTGCCCTTCCTGGTCCATGGGCAGAAGACAAGACACCCCGTCTGTCCAGAGGCCCTGAGGAGTCTGCGTGGTCCTCTGTCCTGCCACTGTGTCCCCTCCCAAAGTCAGCTGCTCTCGTCCCTGATGCCCTGAGCAACTCCTGTCTCTGCTCCCCCTGGGCGTGGAGGTGGAAACTCACATCCTGCATTGATGGACACAGTGACCTGTGTCCATCAATGCTGTGGCTGTCACAGCCGCCTGAGAGCCCTGGGGACCCTAGATGATGGTTCAGACCCGCCTCTGCCTCTCCTCAGGCTTCCCCTGCAGGCACTGATGGCCGGACGTGCCAGATGCCAGAGTGTGAGGCAGAGTGCGGGGAAGGACCCTCTGAGTGCCGCCAGGTTGCAGGTCCTTCCCGCCCCGCACGGGCTGTGTCCCCTCCCTGTGGCTCCGTGTGGCACGCTCATGGAAACATCAAGTGCGACTCTCGGAGCTCCCGCAGTGGGGCGTCCTGGGGTGAGTCTGCACACTCACAGGACACCTCCCCCGCTGAGTCCCGCTCCCTGGGCGTTTGCTCCGCCGGTGTCAGCGCAGACGCAGACGGCTGGAGACAACGGGCGTGATGGGAACGCCTAGCGCCGGGTCCTGGAGTTCTAGAGAGAGCCAGAGCCCGCAGAGGGAGTCGCAGGAAAACTGCCGAAAGCCAGGCACAAGGGAGGGTCTGCAAAGCACTCACAGGACAAAAGAAATGCCATGTAGTAGCAGCAATGACGTGATGGATCCAGGAGAGAGAGATGACGTCTTCAGGATGCTAAAAGAAGACAGGCGCCAGCACCGAGTCCGCGCACAAGAAGGCGGAGCAGGGGTGTTTGCAGATTGAAAACCAGAGGTGGCTTTTTGCCCAGAGACCTGCACTCAGGGAGCACTGAGCGGAGCTGTTCAGGCAGAGGAAATGTGCCTCAGCCAGACGGGGAACCAACATACTGTCACATCCTGCCAGTCCAGATGTCATAGATACAGATGCCACCAAACAGCACCACTGTGCGGGACTCAGAATGCAGGCGGGATCACAGCACCATGACAACCACGGCACAGCAGGGGGAGAGGAGCCCTGGAGCCCCCGTGGCCGAGAAGGAAGCTGGAGGGGCGAACCTCAGATCTGGCAGCTCAGCAAGACGAGCCCTGCTCTCTAACGCAGGCGTCCCTGCCGCAAACTGCGTCCAACAGACACGTTCCTAGGTGGAAAGTGGAGCACTCGAGACACAACTGGGACCGGGTGTGGTGGCTCACGCCTGTAACCCTGCACTCTGGGAGGCCGAGGTGGGAGGATTGTTTGAGCTCAGGAGTTGGAGACCAGCCTGAGCAAAAGCGAGACCCTGTCTCTACTAAAAAAAAAAAGAAAATAGAAATTAGCTGGAAAACTAAACATATATAGAGAACAAAATTAGCCGGGCATGGTGGCACATGTCCATAGTACCAGCTACTCGGGAGGCTGAGGCAGGAGGATTGCTTGAGCCCAGGAGTTAGAGGTTGCTGTGAGCTAGGCTGACGCCACGGCACTCTAGCCCAGACAACAGAGTGAGACTCTGTCTCAAAAAAAAAAAGAAAAGAAAAATTAGAGACAGAACTGCCATGTGGTCCGGCAATTCCACTTCCAGAACACACCAGAAAGCACTGGAAGCAGGGACTGTAACACGCTTGTACACCACGTCCATTGCAGCGTCATTCACAGTAGACCCAGGTAGAAGCAAGTGTCCGTGGCTGGGTGATGGATGGGTGGACATGCGAAGTGCGTCTCCGTACAGTGGAGTGTTGCTCAGCCTCACAGCACCTCCTGGTCTCACCTGTGTGGGTCCCAGGAGGCTGCCTGGCCTCACACGGATGCTGGTGCTCTCTTGGAAGCAGGAGAGAGGAAGGAGGAGAGAGGAGGGAGAAGGGGAGGAAGGAAGAGGGAAGGGAGGAGGGAGGAAGGAAGAGGGAGGAGGGTAGGAGAGCAGACAGGGGGACTGTGGCCAGCCTGCTCCTGCCCAGGCTGCAGACTCCCAGCGCCAGTCTGCCGGGGACGAAGGTGTGGTCTGTGTTAGGGTGGAGAGCTAGAGCACTCCGATTTTGAGAAAGATTCTGCCAAAGATTAGGGTAGAAAGAAGCTTATTTACTTTTCCTTGGGTGGAAAAGGGCCAACCCGGTGCAAGAGAGGGAGATGGTGTTGGCCGAGAGAATCGGGAATTCAGGCTTTTTATTTGGGGGGGCGGAGAAGATGTATGGCGTAGCCAAGTCAACAAGGTGCTGTGAACTGTCACCGGCTCCTTCCTTCCTTCTTGGCAGGCAGGGGACAAGGTCTTGTCTGAGATCTTGCCCTTGAGACATGGTTTTAGGCGGTAAACTGAGGCTGGCCTTTGCCCGGCTGCCCACTCAGGACTCCTCAGGACGCCCTGGGGAGTGAACAAGCCCTAAGCCGCCATTTCTGCGAGTGTAGAGAGAAGGGTTTGCCTTTCTTCTGTCTGCCGGCTCTTTGCAGCACTCAAGGAGACGGAGCCCGGGCTGCTGCCCGCTGGGGAGAGGAAGCAGAGACAGCTCGCAGGGTTGGCCTCACGCTGCCTTGGGGAGACTGTGGGATGAGACATTTGTCCTGTGTTTTTGCACAAGGCCACCCTTTCAGTCAGCCGCTGCCCTGTCACTGTCCCCAGTCTTTGCACAGCACCCAGGTCCACAGGGCTGCTCCTGCCCACGAGACACATCTGATTCGGCCACTGCCTGGTCCTTCCAGCATTTTCTGCTCACCGGTGGGCAGTGGTCCTTCCCCCAGGACATGGGGGCTGGATGTGGGCTGGGTGGCAGCTGCTCTCTGCGGGACACCCTAGCAGAGCCCTGGGGCCCGGCCCGGGGGGGTGAAACCCAAAGCGTGTCTTAGTGACACCAAAGTGTTTCCAGAGACACCGAGGTCAGAAACCAGGAGCTGCCAGGTGCCAGCCGTGCCCTGGAGTGAAGGAGCCCAGACGGCACAAGGGCCCCAGGCCTCAGCGCTGCCCTGCTCTGTGTGGGCTGGAGCCTGGGCCGGCCCCTCCCCTCCGGCCTGGGGGTTCCCACCTGGTGCGGGCACAGATCCCGGAGTGAGGCCGGACGGCCGGTGCCCCCCAGGGACCACTGACCTGCAGCTCCCCTGTGGCCCTGTGTGCACAGAGGGTATTTCTTTTTTGTTTAAATTTTTTAAAACTATTTTTAATTGTTATGAACATGTAGTAGTTGTGCATATTCATAGCGTGCGTGTGATGCTTCAACACAAGCTTGCAATGTGTAACGATCAAATCAGCGCAATCGGGGCATCCATCACCACAAACGTTTATCGTTTCTTCGGGTTGGGAACATTTCACATCTTCTCCAACTCCTGACCTCAAGCAACCCTCCTGCCTCAGCTTCCCAGGGTGCTGGGGTGACAGGCGTGAGCCACCTCGCCCGGCCAGTCTTCTCCTCTGACCACTGTGAAATACACGATGAATCACTGGTAGCCGCAGTCGCCCCACTGAGCTACAGAGCGCTGGGTCTGTTCCTTCTCTAACTCCGCGTCTGTGCCCGGGACCCCACCCTCCGCCCCTGCCCGGCCTCAGGTCACCCTGCTCTGCCTTCACCGGCAGGAACCCCCTTTCCAGCTGCCACATGGCAGTGAGAACACGCGGTGTCTGTCCCGTGTCTCATGTCGCCTCACAGAGTCCCCCGGCTCCATCCCCGCCGCGGCCCCGACAGGTCTCATTCTCGCTGCCACCCGGCGTCTGGGGCAAATCCCGCAGCGGGCACGGCGGGGAGACCCGCGGGGGCCGTGGCTCGAGTCCACGTGTGAGCAGGAAACCATCCTGTCACCTCGCAGCCACGGCCACGGAGGAGGCTGACCCCAAGTGGTCCGATGTCACCGGGGCAAGGACGCCCAGGGACCCACACCTCCCTTAGTGGGAACAGGAGGAAGAGCGGTGGAAGTTCAGGACGGCGCCCGCCTGTTCGCTATGGGCCTCCCGAGAGCGCCAGCCGGAAATCTCTACGCACTGCTGTCCCGAGGGTCAGGGGTGCCGCGTCTCACCTGCCCCCTTTGTGATAGGGGGGAAGGGGCCCGGCTGTGAGAGGCCAGCACGCGTGTGGCCCCCACATGTGTGCACACGCATGTGTCGTGTACCCAGGAGAACCCGAGCCCCCCCACCCCTCCGCCCGAGGCAGGTCCGAGGCTGCGAGGCTGTGTGTTCACTTGTGCGCCACTTTTCCACACAGGGAGCAGGTGAGGGTGACAGGAACCGGCCGTGAGGTCAGACGCCCCATGCAGATGCACCCGGGGCCGGGCGTGCTGGAGCCTGCCTCACGGCCCTTTCGGGTGGCCGCAGGATTTGGGTGCAGATTCGGCAAATGCCAGCACCTCCGAGGGAACACTCAGAGTGTGCTACCGAGAGGTGGAGAGCTGGGTCCTGCCCCCCCTGCACCCCACATCAGCCCTCGAGGGGGTGCGCTAGCAGGGGAGGGGACAGCCGTAGCCCCTGCAGCAGTGACAGGAGCCCCCGAGCAGCCCCGGGAGCCCTGGGGCTCAGCAGCACCGCCTGGCTAGCTGGGGGATCGGGCTGTCTCGGTGGCAGCTGCGGGGGACCCTGGTGGGCCCCACCCGAGGGGACACGGGCGGGCTGGGAGGGCCCAGCTCTCTCTCGCTTCCGTCTTTGTCTTCCTCCTTCTCAGCTTCCAGATCTTTTAGAGCAGGAACCATCACCCCGGCTTCCTGCCCTCGGTGCCTGGTACACAGCAGGCGCTCAATAGCTGTCGGTGGAGTGAATGTTGATAGCAGGGAGGGGCGCGGGGAGGGGCCCTGGAGTCTCGCCCCTGCGCCCGGGATAGGCCGAGCCTGCCTCACCACGGCGTCCACACCGCAAGGCGTGACTCGAACATGGATGAACCCGGGCGTCACGGCCTCTGCATGTCCAGGTCCTCAGCCGGCCAGAAAGGCCAGATCCTGCGTTGGCTCCAGGAGGATTCCGGAAGCTTTGCGTTCCCCTCCTGAGCTCCGGCGGAGACGGGAGAAGAAACGCTGAGCTCTGCCGCAGCTGAGCTGGGACGACAGTGACGTCAAAACAGCCCGTCAGCGGGTCCCGCCTGTGACACCCTCGCTGGACAAACACGGGCCGGGGACTCGGTTTTGCCTTCACTGATGCCTTGTCCTGTTGTCCCGGAGACGTCAGAAAGACAGGCGGCATCCTCCTCCTCTTCTGAGACTGTCGGGGGTGTTTGCTCCACCTCGGTCTGGAGGAAGAAGCAGGGGGTCCCGAGGGCTTGACACCCGGCTGGTCTTGGCCCCCGGACGTCACTCGGGGAAACGGGAGGTGCCACTGTCCACACGTGCGTCACGGCCCCTCTGTGAGCTCCAGGACAGCAGCCGGTGGCAGACCAGGCCTGTCACCCCGCAGGGGAGCTACCTGTCAATCCCGAGGTGGCTCTATGCGCCAAGCCCTGAAAATGGATCTTCGTGCGTTTTAACAAATGTCTCCTCTTTATAGCGCGCTGATTTCAGTGGGCACTTTTGCTTTCCGTTTCCAAATGTGTTTAGCAACATTTGTTGTTTGCAAAGTCCTGAGCTGAAGTTCACTAGAAAATTCTCAGCCGAGAAGCCGATTGCTTTTAAAAGTAACGTCCAGTTGAAATAAAAGTTTCAAAACCATTTTGCTAAACTGTTGGGAAGTGTCACAGTGTAGTCTCCTAAGTTACTGTTTAATGTTGTCTGCTTACCCACGAAACATTTCTCTTTTTAGAAAATTAAAAACATGAAGTGTGTCTGTAGAGCACAGAATAGCTACACATGACAACGTCTCAGTGTTGCTGAGGAAAGAGACAAAGCACAAGACACACGCCCTCCTCCGAAGTGTTTCGCAATCCTTCCCGCTGGTGAAAACTCAGGCGGTTTGCAGGGTTTCAAATCTCAGCTGGAAACGCATTTGTTTTTCCTGCTTTGATGAGGTTCTGCCGTTTTGTTGTTTTTTTGTTTTTTTTTCGGGGCTTTGAAGTTCATTTACTGTCACTAAATTGCATTAATTATTTTTGGAGCTTATACTTTTGTTCACAGCTGTAAGACTCTGTGAAGGGCATAACATCAGCGTAAACTCAAGTAATTTAAAGAAACGAATCCAGCAGTTACTTTTAATTGGCAGCAGGATAGGGCCTCCAATTTATTACAAACTTACACGCCACGGTTCAGAACTAATTTTAACTTCCCCTTGAAGTTGGAATTCAAAACCTCACTCGTGGCTCGACATGGTATTATCCGAGGAGAATGTTTGTTTCATAACTTGAAACGAGAACCTGGACCTTTTACGAGGTCCAATATTATTTCCATATGAGGTGGGGTGGGCGAAGCCATGGGAACAGGCGCATGCAGAGACTGCCCCAGCCCGGGCTCCAGCCCTGGGGCACTTGTCCCTGAGCCGGCTGACAAGTCTCCCTGTGTGTCTGTCGTCCTGCTGAGACCCAGCCAGGGGCCTTTGCAAAGCACAGATGCCCACTGGGGCCAGAGGAGACCTCCTGGGATGACAGCAACAAAAGTAAAAGAAGGAACAAAAGCAACCCTTCCGGTCTGCAAACCCCAGGCCTGCACCCACCACCCACCTGCGGTCACTTGGTCATTGGCCTGGTCATTCCTTCGTTCTTTCCTTGTTTCCTTTCTCAACAGCTCCCAGAACACCCACTGTGGGAGGCGCTTTTCCGAGCTCTGGGGCGAGGAGAGCCCTCCCCACCCGGGCTGGGGAGGCGGGCGTGGACCAGGGGCGCAGGGCACCCGGAGCAGAGCAGACCCAGGACTCCGAGGGGAGCGGGAGCGTGTCTGGAAGGTGGCCCCAGGAAGTAGAGGGCAGAGGACGGAGCAGGCAGCATGAGATGCAGGGAGACCAGGGCTGGGGCGCCCTGCTGGCCACTGTCCTTCGACCTCCAGCCCCTTGGGCGGCTCCGCCCTGGCACAGACCTGGGCCCAGGAGAGCTGAGAAGCTGGGCAGCGTCCACTCGGCGCAAGCAAGGGCCAGGGGACTGGGGGGCCGGACATCTCAGGAAGAGCAGGGATGCAGGCCGGGCGCTGGGGTTTGGGGACTCCAACTGCGGCTGGGGGCAAGGGGAGGCGGTGGGGCTTGGGGTGGGGCGTGTCTGTCGGGTGTGACCTTCCGTAGGAGCCGCTGGAGCTCCTTGGCGGGTGGTGAGGGGGGCAGAGTGGCCAGACCTGGGCGCACTGGAGGCACAGCCCATGGGTCTGCGGTGAGGGTAAGCGGAAGGCCGGCGGATCCCAAGTCTCCATCCGAACCCTGGAGGAGGCTGCCAGCTCCTGCCGGGCAGGGGCCGGGCAGGGGCCGGGCTGGGGCAGCCGGAGCTCGTGGTGGGCGTGCCGGGGGCACCTGGAGCAGACGTCACACAGGCCGGAAATCTGGGGCTGGGGTCTCGAGGAGAGGGGCCGGCTGGCGGGGTGGTCTGGGGTGTTGGCGTGGGAACGCGTGACCGAGAGCCAGCAGGACACGCCTCTGTGGGACCTGCACCCAGGGACCAGCACGCTGGATGGACGGAGGTTCCAAGGCCGGAGACGGGAGCCCGCCCGAGGGGTGCAAGAGCCTGGGGATGGGGCCCAGGAAGCCTGGAAGGGGCCCACCCTGCACCCCAAGGCCTCTGACGGGGTCCCCGAGTCCCAGCAGGCTACCTCAGCCCATTTACAGTTGAAGTCACCATTGATGTACTTGGACCTTTTCTGTCATCTTTTCAGTCTCAATTCTCTCAGCCTTTCCCACGTCCTTGTTCCGTCTTCTGCCTTCTCGGGGCTGGACAGAGGAGGGTGCCCCGGCCACACGGGGTGCAGCCCGCTCCTCTGTGCACTGCCCGGCAGTTGCCATGTTCCTGGGAGCTGACTTCTGGGCGGTGCGTGTGTGTGCATGTGCGTGCATGTGCACGTATGGGTGTGCTTTCTTTGGTCCTGGTTTTTCTAAAAGACAACAACAAACTTTATGAGGGCTCAGTTTTTCTTTCTCTCTTCTCTCTCTCTCTCTCTCTTTTTTTTTTTTTTTTTTGAGACAGAATCTTACACTGTTGCCTAGGGTAGAGTGCCGTGGCATCCCCCTCGCTCACAGCAACCTCAAACTCCTGGGCTCAAGCAATCCTCCTGCCTCAGCCTTCCGAGTAGCTGGGACTACAGGCATGCGTCACAATGCCTGGCTAATTTTTTCTATATATTTTTAGTGGGCCAATTAATTTCTTTCTATTTTTTAGTAGAGACCGGGGGGGGGGGGGGCGGGTCTCATTCTTGTTCAGGCTGGTCTTGACCTCCTGACCTTGAGCTATCCATCTGCCTCGGCCAGAGTGCTAGGATAGGAATATAGGCGTGAGCTACCGTGCCCGGCCTCTTTCTCTCTTCTCATATCGCTTATAGCTTTTCCTGGATTTGCTTTCCTTTTTATTTTGAGGTTTCCTCCAAGATAATTTCATTGTGGGTTTTGTTGGCAAATCTTCTGAGACCTTATGAGGGTGTTTCCACTTTGTTCTTTTTCAGGATATTTTCTCTTTCATGTTGCTATTGTCTTCTCTTACCATGTGAAGGACATGTGTCCTACTTATTTTAGATAATGTATCTGTCTGACCTAACGCCGTTCTTCATATGTTATATACACCTTCCGGTCTGTGGCCTTTCCTTTGTGATATTTAAACTTCTTGGGTGCTTAGTTTCTTTGACTCAAGAGCTCACCTTACCCTACAAGTGGGTTTAATTGGGAGGAAGTGCCATTCTCCAAAACCTCTATTTTCAGCCAGGCACGGTGGCTCCTGCCTGTAATCGCAGCACTTTGCAAGGCTGAGGCAGAAGGATCGCTTGAGGCCAGGAGTTTGAGCCCAAACTGAGCAACATAGCAAGACCCTTTCTCTATAAAAAATAGAGAAATTAGCTGAATGTGGTGGTTCACACCTGTTGCACCCGCTACCCAGGAGGGTGAGGCAGGAGGATCTCTTGAGCCTGGGAGTCTGAGGCTGCAGTGAGTTGTGACGACGCCACTGCACTCTACCTAGGCGACAGAGCTAGACCCTGTCTCAAAACAAACAATCAACCTCCCCCATTCTCAAGTACAGCACCCAAAATACAAAATGTTCAGTGATACCAAGGACCAAATGGCCAAGCACCAAGAGAAAAAAGATAAAATATAAATAGAACCAAATATGAGCAAACACTGGACGTACCGAATATGATTTTAAATTAACTGTGGTTAATGTGTATGCAAAAAACATATGACAAGATGGGCAATTTCACAGGATAACTGAAATCTTTTCTTTTGAAAATCAAATGGAAACGTTAGAACTAAAAGCTGCATTCGCCAAAGTTAACCGCTTAAAAGATGGAGTTGGCGTCAGAGCCAGGTCAGAGAAACTCCAGGAATGGGGCAAAGAAACCCAGAAGGGAAACAGGGCGCGAGGGCAGAGCACATCCGCGCCGCGATGAAAACCGCGACATGCAGGGCGTGGGTCCCAGGAGGGAGGAGAGAGAACGCAGGGAAGAAATCGTTGAAGAAACACCTATCGAGAAATTTCTAAAACTAACCAACGACATCGAGTCCCTGTTATTACGAAGTCCGGCAAACGTGAGGCGACATGAATGCAGAGAAAACCCCGGCTGGGCTGGTCGAGTCACGGTCCCTCCACGCCCCCCGCACAGCAGGAGGGACCCACTTGGAGTTGAGCGTATCGCACACAGCCAGGCATTGCGCGATCGTGGACAGGGTCTTTCCTGCCGTGAGATTTTAGCAAGTCGTATGCCCCAGTGCTGTAGGGCACCAGGAACACACCGGCGCTGTCTTCACCGAGCACACCCGCGCTCAGATCTGCCCTCCAGTGGCTGGGTGGGACCCGCCGTCCTTCCCACGATGTTGCTGCCCCCTCCCAGGGCAAGGGATCCAAGGGCCGCTCACCTTGGCAGACCCCTGCTCCCCACCCCCTATGCGGCCATCAGCACGACCTCCACTGGGGACCGTGTCCTTGCCCACAAGACCTCGGGCCACAGGCAGAGGGACGTGGCTTGTGCCGGGGCCGGGGAACTGGTGGGGAGAGAGGATCAGATTCAGAAATGAGGAACCTGCGTCCCAGCCCTCAGGAACTGGCCTTCCCGTAGCGTGGAGTCATGTTTGTGGCTAGCCGGATGTGGCCCCTGGGACGTGGCCCCTGGGACGTGGCCCCCGGGACGTGGGCCGCCGGGGACAGTGTTCCGCCCGGCGCAGAGCAGAGGCCCTTCCTGACGGCCGGCCCCGGCAGTGGCAGTGGACGAGGTGGGCAGGGGGGCTGGGTCTGCCGCGGGCCGCCCCTCGCCCTCCCGGCGGACAGGACGGCTTTGGCCCACAGCGCACGGGGCCAGACGGAAGCCCCCACCCACGGCAGGGAAGGGGGGCTCTGCGGCTGCCCCTGGGGCCCAACTTCCTTTTACGCATTTGCTTCTGATCGTCCTGTTTTTCATGCATTTGTTAAAGAAACTCCAAGGCATTCCTTAACTGTGACGAGTGCAACAAGGCAGTTCTCAAACCCGCCTTCCTCCTTCTCCCCAGATGGTGTCTGCTGAGAAACCACTCGATTCTGTGGCCTCGATGCCCGGTCCCCACGTTGTTTTCGTGGCACGGCCCGTTGGCCTCGCAACGTTCCTCGCTCGGCCTTTGGAAACAGGAGCAAGTTTCAGATGTTCTAGTTGACTTGGTATGTTTTCTTTTCCTCTCAATTTTGGTAGAAGTTGCTTCTGATTACTCCAATCGATATTTAATAAACATTATCGCCGAAGGGAAATGCCTGCCCACCGACCACGGAAGCTGGGAAGTTAGAAGCAAACGGAGAGTGGGGAAGGAAGATAACGCCGGCACCGTTTTTAAAAATAGCAGAGTTGGGGAATTTTTTAAAATAAAGGGCTCGATTGTGCCTTATTTGTTTCTCTCACACGGCCTGGCTGGTGAGTCTCGTCAGATCTTCCCTAGAAGCAGCGCTTTCCCCCCTGAGAGCGCCGTGGACGCCGCAGTGGCCTGAGGGCTCCGTAGAGGCTGGGGCTGGTGTCGGGGTGAGCGGTCTCCATGGGGCCACCCTCACCCCGCAGATCACCCTGCGTGCCCCGGAGCCCCGTCCTCCCCTCCCAGGCCCGGCACCCCAACAGGCCTGGGGGCCCTGGGGGCATCCTCCCCTCCTCCCATAATCCCCCAGGCGTGTAGCTGGACACAGGTGGAACAAGACGTGGGGACGGAGGTAAAACGGCCTGGTCCAGCGTCGCGTCAGACAGAACAAACTGAGGGCAGATCATCAGTCTTCATACCCGCAGGGGGACTCCAAGGCGGGAGGGTGTGGAGGGCTCGGTGGGCACGGAGACCCTGTTGGTAGCAGCAGCTGGAGAGGAAGCCGCCCACGAATAAGGCCAGGGCTGAGCTGAGGACATTCAGCTCAGCCCTGGCCAGGACGCCGGGGGCTCCTGGTCTCAGCACGGCCCCGACCCGCCCATAAGGGAGGAGCTGACCTGGCGTCGTGACTCCCATCATTTGGTCTCAAACGAGACTGTCAACACTGCAAATGGGGCTGGTGGTGAGCAGGGGCGCCTCGGCCAGGGTGGCCTGGGAGGCCGTGTGCTCAGCGTCCAGGCCTGGTTCTCCCTCGGCTGCAGCTGGGAGCCTGGTGGCCTTTTGAGAACAGGCCTATCAGGCCCGTTACCTAGTCGGAGATGCCCCCCTTTTACCTAGTCAGAGATGCCCCGGTTACCTAGTCGGAGATGCCCCCCAGTTACCTAGTCGGAGATGCCCCCCGGTTACCTAGTCGGAGATGCCCCCGGTTACCTAGTCGGAGATGCCCCGGTTACCTAGTCGGAGATGCCCCCGGTTACCTAGTCGGAGATGCCCCCCGGTTACCTAGTCGGAGATGCCCCCCGGTTACCTAGTCGGAGATGCCCCCGGTTACCTAGTCGGAGATGCCCCGGTTACCTAGTTGGAGATGCCCCCCGGTTACCTAGTTGGAGATGCCCCGGTTACCTAGTCGGAGATGCCCCTGGTTACCTAGTCAGAGATGCCCACAGCTACCTAGTCAGAGATGCACCCCCCCGGCCCCCAGTTAATTCCAGCAGGCGACTGGCCGGGAAGCCTCAGTGTCTGGGTGGGGCCTGGCTGACCACGTGGCCCCACCGGCCACAGCAGCTCTGTCCCCAGCAAGCGACTGTGAGCCTTCCCAGGAGGGCAGCGCGTGGGGCAAGGGGCTCGCCTGACCTGAACGCCACTTGGGGAACAGCGTCCCTCGCGTGGAAGAGGGGACGGCGACCACCTTTGCCAGGCTGTTTTTCTGCACCGAGCAACCTCTGTCTGTGCCCGAGATCACAGCCCACAGCAGCCCTGTGGTCATCTCGCATCTCTTTCTGCCCTTGTTTGCAGATTCTCCCAGGGAGGTGTTTGACCAGCGGTTCCCAGAAGCCTGTCCCCGGCCAGCCAGAGCCCAAAACGAAGTTTTCCCCAGCTATGGCGAAGATGGAGAAACAGCACCAGGGGAGGAATCTTTCCCTGCAGCTAAAGAGGGCTCCCGGCGCCGGGCTGGGCTTTGCTCGAGAACACTCTGCTCTCCCCAGGAAGGACGATAACAGTGGCAGCTCCCAGCCTCGTTGGCTCACGGAAGGACACACCCAGCCCGTCGGTGGGGATAAGAAACGGCAGGTCTGTGCTGTTCTCCAAGAGTCTGACGCCACCAGGAATTCCTGGATGTGTCTCACGCCAGGAGGGGCACGTCTGTCCCTTCCCTTGAACCTGGGGGCCTTTTCTGATGGCCTCAGAAACCAGTCAGCAGAGGTGACCCGGCCTGATGTCCGAGGCCCATTAGAAAAGGCCTGGACCTTTCTCCTGGGACCCGCTCTGAGAACCTCCAGACATCGGGGGGGGGGGGGCAATTAGACAGAGGGGGGGGGGGGGGAGGAGGGACAGAGACAGGGAGGGAGGACAGTTGCAGGGGTCGGGAGATGGGCAACGTCTCACGGAAGGAGAAAAGTGACCCAAGTGTGACGGGTTGATTTGTGTCCCCCTCTCAACAAATTCATATGTTGGGGTCCTAACCCCCAGCACCTCAGACCGTAAGCTTGTTTGGAAACGGGAGTTAATGGAGTGAAAACGAGGCCATCGGGGCAGCCCTAGTCGATTATACTAGGGTCCTTTTATGAAGAGAGGACATCCGGACACAGACGTGCGCCGGGGGAGAACCCCACGTGAACACGTGGGCACTCGGGCTGAGGCACCCATAACTGAGGAACTCGGGGCCGGAACCCCAGGAGCTGGCGAGAGGCGGGGACAGCCCCTCACAGCCGAGGGAGGAACCGGCCCTGGGACCCCCTGACGTCAGACCTCCAAGCTAACATTCTTTGTCTGGTGAAAATACCTCTCAGAAATAAATATAAAATAAAGATTTCTTCAGACAAATAAGAGCTGAAATAATTCATCACAACAGACCTGCACTATAAGAAATATTAAAAGAAGTCTTTCAGATGGAAATCTGGATTTTTTACAAAGGAATGAAGAGCATCAAAAATGACAAATCGAGGCCGGGCGAGGTGGCTCACGCCTGTAATCCCAGCACTCTGGGAGGCCGAGGCGGGAGGATTGCTCGAGGTCAGGAGTTCGAAACCAGCCTCCTTGCAAGATTGAGACCCCGTCTCTACTATAAATAGGAAGAAATTAATTGGCCAACTAATATATATGGAAAAAATTAGCCGGGTGTGGTGGCCCATGCCTGTAGTCCCAGCTACTTGGGAGGTTGAGGCAGCAGGATTGCTTGAGCCCAGGAGTTTGAGGTTGCTGTGAGCTAGGCTGACGCCACGGCACTCACTCTAGCCTGGGCAACAAAGTGAACTCTGTCTCAAAAAAAAAAAAAAAAAGACAAATCGATTTTTTAAATTTTTTAAATCTTTATGAAAGGTAATCAACTATTTCAGATAAAACCATAGAGATGTACTTGATGTTGGTGACATGTATATGTAATACGGCAACAGCATCTCCAAGGCCAGGAGGGTGACATGGAGGTATGACATTGCAAGGTCCTTACACTCACTTCATGTAAATTGGTCCAATATTGCTCGAACACAGACTGTGATAAGTTAAAGACGTGTGCTGTAACCCCTAAAGCAAACAGCAAAATAACAAACAGAGTTATAGCTGATAAGCCATCAAAAGAGATAAAATAGATCATAAACAATACTCGATTAATCCAAAGAAGTAATAAAAATGGAAAACAGGCATTAAAAATAGGAAAGATGGAAAACAAATAGTGAGATGGGAGATTTAATCCCCTGCACCAACAATCACAATAAATGTCAACGGTCTAAACACTCTAATTAAAAGGCAGAGGTTGTCGGATTGGATTAAACAAACCAAGACCCAGATATCTGCTGCCTACAAGAGACTCGTTTTCATTCTAAGGGCACAGATAGTTTGAAAGTCAAAGATTGGGAAAAAGCAAACCGTGCTGGCACCAACCAAAAGAGAGCTTGAGTGGCAATATTAATGCAGGTAAAGTAGATTTTTAGGCAAAGAATATTACCAAGAGTAAAAATAGTGATATTTCATAAAGGGCCAATTTATCAAGAGAACATAAGATCCTAAATATTTATGCACCTGATTACGAAGCTTCAAAATACATGAAAGAAAACTGATAGAACAGCAAGGAGAAATAAAAATTCACAGTCATAGTGAGAGACTTCCGCACCCTCTCTCGATAACTGCCAGAAGAGAAGGAGGAGCCAGTGAGGACAAACACCGGCCGGCACCGGCTAGTGTGGCTGATGCCCGCGGAGCCTCCTCCCGGACAGCGCCACTCACGTCCTCACCAGGACAGCCGGGGCCTGGCTGTAAACCAAGTCCGAATCATCTCAAAGCCTGCGAGTCCTGCATACCCACACGCCAGCCCCCCAGAGAGGCGGCGTTCACCAAGCCCCAGGCCTCCGACTGCGGCCACAGCAGGCACCCTGGCATCCCGAGGGGCGTGGTGCTTGGAGACACCCACTCCTGGTGCCCCTCGCTGCCGTGCTGGGTGCTGGGGACCCCATTCCAGTGCCCCCGAGGGACAAGCAAACACGGGAGGAGGCAGTGGTCACCTGCCACAGTCAACAGAGCTCATACAGGCAGCTCGTGTCCTGCCCACACCCTAGTGTTTCCTCGGAGAGGACGTTTCAGGTAAAGGGGCCAGAAGTGGTTCCCACACCACTCCCTCCACCCCTAGCATCCACTGGGGAGCCCCAGAGAGATTCAGAGAGAGCCAAGGGCGCCCCACATGCACAGCCCTGAGGACCACACGCCTGGTACATGGAGGGCGCATGGTGAGGCCCACACCACTGGGGCAGCTGGTGGGGGTGCGGCCGGGGTGAAGGGGAAGTCCACGCAGGGTCCATCGGACATTGACTTGGGGGTTACAGGAGGTCCCTGTGTCTGCCGTCCACGCAGCCCCTCTGTGCTCCCGGCAGCTCGGGTCTATCTGGCCGGAGGGAGGCAGCTGCCTGGACCGCCGGAGCTGGGGACGGCGCAGTTGGGGCTGCGGACTGAGCCGCCTTTCAAGGAGAGCCTCTGCAGGCCGGTCGCACGCCCAGAGAACTGCCAGGTGCCCCTGCTAGGAGGAAAGGGGAAAGGGCACAGGAGGTGACGGCTGCCACTGTCCCCAGGGAAGAGGGACCAGGAGCCACACCAGGAAGCCCAACCGGAGGAAGCAGCCTCCCAGCCCCGACAGTGTGCGCTGCAGTGTGTCCGCCCTTCCTGGGCCTCCCTGTCCCCTGTCCCTTCACCTCACACACGCACCTGTCCCTTCCTCCTCCCGGGCCACATGGCGGGAAAGGCATCGCTCTCCAGCAGGACTGGGAACCACATTCCTCACCCTCCCGTTCTGCCCTTTGCCCTGCAGCTGCGAAAGGTGTTTGCTGTTCGCACTTTGAGACTTTCAGAGACAAGCTGTGCTTTCTACAACACACCTGGAATTTGACACCAGCGACCCAGCGTGGAATGTTTCTGCCCCGGCCGCAGACCTTCCCAATGTGCTCATGCTGGTTTTTGTGGGGTCTCCCAGCAGCTGTCCCAGCAACAAAGACAGGCCACTGGCGAGCGGGCCGGGGCCAAGGGGGTCCTGTGGCCTGCGCCGGACCCCGAGTGCGGCCCCTCGACTGAACACAACGTTCACGGAACAAATCCTGGATTCGCTCAGAAGCCACACTCAAGGGTCCTGAAGGCCACGTGGCCTGAGGCCACAGGTTCCCGGCAGCCCACGCTGTCCAGGGAGGACGTCAGTGCTTTGCTGTGACCAGATAGCTGGCGTGTGGTGATTCCTGCCCACCTGGGCCGTGGTGACCTGCTGTCACACTCCGTGGGAGGGAAGGGAAGTAGGAGGGTTTCAGGTCCCTGCTTAGAGTGAGGCCATGTGACTCCCGTTGGGGTCCTGGGGGTGGAGGGACAGGACCCTTCCACTACCGGTGCTGAATCCACCTGTCTTCCGCTAAGGACGCCCTGCACACCTGTCCACCAGATCATGGTGTGCCACTGTGGCGCCCACGCCGCATGTACCTGCTGGCCAGGTGCCCAGAGCGCTCAGGGCTCGGCCACTGCGTTGTCGGTAGACAGGACGGCCCCGCGGGAGGCCAGGGCCGGCGCGCTGGGATGTGGGTCCTTCCTCTTTCCTCCTCCACGGCTGCCCCGGGAAACCTGCCAAACGCCAGATGCCTGCTGTGGACCCGACTCCCCGCCCCCGTCTAGGCCGAGTGCTCCCAGTCGGGCAGGATGGTACCCAACAAAATCAGCAGTTTTCACAAGTATGCTGTGAGGTGTGAACATTTGCCACACCTGTAGAATCCAGAATTTTTTTTTTTTTTTTTTAGAGACAAGGTCTCACTCTGTCACCCAGACTAGAGTGCCGTGGGGTCTTCACAGCTCACTGCAGCCTCAGACTCCTGGACTCAAGAGATCCTCCTGCTTCAGCCTCCCAAAATGCTGGGATCATAGGCGTGAGCCACCGTCCTCCTCCCAGGGAGACCCAAGGCGGGGGCGAGGGTGGGTGTGGGCCTGGCCGGGTGGCTCCCCAAAGGCTCCATGATTCCGGCACACCGGAGATGGGCAGGCGCCCATGCCCAGGGCTCCCAGGGGTGCAGGACACTCACTTCCCCCTCCTGTCCCCCAGGAATAACCCGAAACAAAAAGTGCCTCGTCCTGTGATCCCACACCGGGTGATGGGTGAGAGTGGCCCATTTCGGATGATGCTGCTGAAAGTTGATGTCTGTTACCATAATTTAAATAGCGAGCACGCCAGTGCTTCATTTCTGACGTTTTCAGGAGTGCAAAGGCTCCCCACGGGCCTAGACTCCCACGGCCACGGGACCCCAGACCTGCCCCTCCCTGCTAGGGAAGGAGGCCATGGGAGGGACAGAGGGGCTCTCGGTGGAGGGCGCCCGGCTGCACCCTGCTTCGACTGGGCCACACTGCAGAGCCACACACGGCCCGTCCCCAGGCCACACGGCTGACAAGGTGCAGCAGAGGTGGGTGCTGGGCGATTCGCTCTCAGTGAGTCTTGGCGGTGAGGCTGCTGCCCTGCCCAGCTCTGGACGAGATAGCCAGAAAGTGCTTTCAAAAGCCGCAAAGATGCAAATTAACAACTACAGGTGCAGCTTCCGCACAGCCTTGCTCTTCGAAAGTCCTGAGAACCGAATTTATCAACAGTCGAAAGTGTCCCGAAGGCGTACCGCCCAGAGTGAGGCGAGAGTAGGACGCAGGTGGGTCCCTGCAGCCACCGGCTGGCTCAGCCCTCCAAGCTCCCAGCTCTCTGGGGCTGGCTGCAGGTGTCTGTGCCCAGCTCAGGCCCTGAGGGAGGGGGACACTCCCCTCCCGCCAGAGGGAGCTGCCCCAGGGGACGGCAGAGAGAGGGGGGAGGCGGGAGGGGTCCGAGGAATAACCTGGAGTGGAAGGCAGAGGTCCCCCAGGCTGCAGGTGAGGGTCCCACGGCAGGCAGGGAGGACACGTCGGGGACAGCAAACCGTGCTGCCCTGGGACTTCCAGGAGAACCAGACTGGGGTCGGGAGGGGGTGAGGGGCTTGCGGTGGTCACGTCGCTGGGGCAGCTGCCTGAGAACGTGTGGCCCACTGGCTCAGCAGACAGCAGCGGGTTGGGCCCCAGGAGGGAGGGAAGAGCAGAGGAGGGGGAGCCCCCCGCCAGGATGACTGATGACCGATGACCCCGGGCAGGTCACAAGGCGCTGCAGATTGCGGGCCAGCGGCTCTGCGAGCGAGCTGGGGGCCTGGTTCTGGAAGGCCCGGATGGACATCATGGGGAGCAGTCCGGTGGGCACGGGACCCCGGGCCGCTGTGTCCTTGGGTGGCCCTTTGAGCCGAGCTGGGGACGGGGTCTGGCCGATGCCCTGAAGGCACATCGAAGCTGAGGGTCCGGGCGCCCTGGCCGAGGGCACTGTCGGGAGGGAGCTGGCCAGGGGGCTCCTCTCGCCCCAGCTCCCAACCAGCCGAGACGCACGCGGGGACCGGGTAGGGGCGCGGGAGTGGGGACACGGGGTGGGGGCGGGGACACAGGGGAGGGGACACCGGGATGGGGCGGGTAGGGGGCGGGGGCCGGGGCGCTGCGGGCCACGGCCGCGGGGGGCGCTGCGGGGGCCGCGGTTAAAGCCGGGGCGCGGGCGCGCGCGCTCAGAGGGAGCCGGGCCGCCGCTGTCGCCGTCGCCGCGCCCGGGCCGAGCCGCACCCCGCCCCAGCCCGGCCCCCGGCCCCCGTCCCCGCCCGGCGCGGAGGCTGCGGCGCGTCCATGCGGCCCCGGCTCCGGACCGCAGACCCGCAGCGAGCGCGGGCCGGCGCGGGATGGGGAAGCTGCAGTCCAAGCTCGGTGAGGTGCGGGCGGCCGGGCGGCGGGCGGGGCGCGGGCGCCGGCCACTCACTGTCCCTCCCTGTCCCCGCGTCCCGGGCCGCGCCGCCGCCGAAGCCTGCAAGCGGAGGGGGAGCCCGGAAGGTGAGGGCTCCGCCGCGCAGCCCTCGGGCGGGTCGGGGGTTGGGCCGCGGGTGCGCGGGAACTCGCGGGACCCCCCTCCCGCTCCCCCGGGCCCGGGGCGCGGGCGGCCGGACGCGGCGAGGCGCGGCGCCCGCGGGGCTCACGGCGTGTCCTTCCTCCCGGGCGGTCCCGGCGCGTCGCTCGCCGGGCGCAGGGGACAGCTCCGCGGGGTCCGCGTTCGCCGGCGGCCGCCAGGGCGCGGAGGAGGCGGAGCGGCCCGCTGCAGGCGGCCTGGAGCACCGCGCGCGGGACAAGCAGGTAGGTGGCCCGCGGGCCAGAGATGCGGGCCCAGTGGCCGGGCGGGAGATGTTCCGGGGACCAGGACAGCCTGTCCCTCTGCGGCCTCCAGGATGTCCCAGGCAGGGGTGTTCCCTGCTGAGGGGGGCGGGGTATAGCGGTTCCGAGGTCCTAGTCTGGGGGGTGTCCACGTTTGAGGCTACAGGATCTGGGAAAGGGGCAGAGAGTAGGGTCCGGGCCCAGGTGTCCCAGGCAGGGCTCTTGTGCGGCCGGACCTCTGTATCCCAGGCTGGAGGAGCTGGGCAGGGCCTGGGGGGCTGGAGGGCTTGGGGGCTCAGTCACTGGCACAGCAGAGAGGAAGTGGAGGCCAGCAATGCCTCCGGCTTCCAGAGGGCTGACCACAGGCCTGCAGGGGGGCTGGGAGACAGAGGGACGGCCAGACATTCATGGCCACCCAGACTGCAGGTGCTGCCAGGGGTGGCAGGGGTCGGCTCAGGACCCAGGTGTTCCTGAGGGTGGGTCGGGAAGGTGCCCCTCTGGCCATGGGCAGAGAGCTCTGCAGGCACAGGGGCCTGGAGGGCTCTTGGACAGAGTAGAGCCGCACACGTCTGTGGGGCCGGAGAAAGTTGACATTAGAGGGTCGTCTGTGTTCCTGTGCTCTGCATGGGTGTTGACAGCCGCACCAGGTGGCCGAGACCCCCCTTGCCCGTCGCCCTCCCCCCGCGCGGTCCCCAGAGTCCTCCACAAACAGCCCGCGGGGCACAGAGCCATCTGCTTTTGGAAGGACGTCTTCTGCCAACTGATAAACAAAAACTTCTGGTGTGTCTGTAAACACTGTGCAGCCCCTTCCCGAGAAGGAGCCCAGGTTCGCCCAGAAACGCACAGGCACGGAGCAGGGATGCACACTAATGCCGGGCCTGTGCAGCAGGAAGTGCATCCTGAGTGCCCCGGTGCTGGACGCCCAAGTGGGGCACCACCCGGGCTGCAGCCCAGGGCGAGGTGGTTCCGTCTGCCCAGGGCGGTGTTGGTGCCAGGCGGTGCCTCTCGGCAGCGTGGCTCTCACAGGTGTGATTAGCCATGGCTGTGAAAAGCCAGCGGCAGGTGTCCACCTTGTTGGTGGTCAGGGGCTCAGGCTGGCCCCTGTCCCTTGGCCGGCGGCCAGGGTCCTTCTCCCTGGGAGGCGCAGTGCAATGCATGTTTGGCTCCGTCCGTCCTGGGAGGCCCCGAGAGCGAGCGCTCGTGTGTCCAGAATATGCCTGCTGTGTGCCTGGCCCACGGGTACGAGCCGCCGTGTCCCTACCCTGGGATGCACACAGGGCCCAGGGCTCACTAGGACGCGGGGCGCTAAGGACAGGACCTCCGAGAGCTTAGGGGTCCCCAAGGCCGGGCAGCATCAGTGCCCCTCACCCCTCCTGAGCTTCTGAAACTGCCCCGCTGGACCCCACTGGTAAGGCTGGGCCATGCAGTCCGGACTGAGCCTGTCCCCCAGGGGACGCTGGAGAACAGGCTGGCAGGTGGCCCCTGGCACCAGCAGGCTACTCTGTTGGCCAGCTCTGAGGTTCTGCGTCCCAGACCCTCGTCCTTCCCAGGAGTGCCTGCCCGGCTGGAGGATGGCAGGACTGTGCCCCACCCCCCGCCCCTGTGGGGCAGGTGCTGCCCAGTGCACCTCCTCTCAGTCTTGAGGGGTCTCTCGGGCCGCCTCCCTGCGGGGCTCCCGGGACTGGCCCAGAGGAAGCATCAGCTGTGCAGTGGCGGGAGCTGGCCCTGGGGTGAGAATCCCGCTGCTTGTTCTCCTGGTGGGAGCAGGTTTCAGTCCTAAGGGAACACTGTGTTTCCAGAGGGATTCCGAGAGGGAGGACGGCACAGCAAAGCTTGTTTGATGAATTCCCTGCAAAGCGGGGAATCCTCCCCAGGAGCTGCCCCACACTTGGAGAGATGAAAGTCTGTTGCTTGGGCCCCGGGAAGGCTGGTCGGTCGCACCTGTGCAGCTCGAGAGCCGTGTGCAGGCGTGGCCAGCGCCAGGAAAAGGCCCCTCCCACAGGAAGACCATGCCCCTCAGCGCCTGGGGTCAGGCCGTTAACTGTGTCCTGGTCCATGTTCACTCATGGGTTCATGCGTGTTTACTGCAAGCACTACTGAGTTTGGTTTTAGGGTGCTGAGAACAGCAGGTGTTGACGTGGACCAGATTTGGGTTTGTGGCCTCCTGGAACATTCCAGAGACTGGCAGCTGTGTGTCCTGTCTCCTCACGGCCACTGCCTCAGAGCAGCTTCTCCTTACCCTGCTGCCCCAAGCGGCCTGCCGGGCCCTGCCCCTGCCCTCAGGCCCCCGCTCACCCCATGCCAGGACCAGTGCTGCCAGGCAGGCCCCACACCTGTGGATGCGGCCAGTCCCAGGCAGGAGCCCTGCCCACCTGCCGGGTGTATCAGCCTTACGCTGGTACTGCCGCCGGCATTGCGGCTCTGTCTACAACCTCATTTTAAAAGGCCAGCCGTGGGCCGGGCATGGTGGCTCACACCTATAATCCCAGTCCTTTGTGAGGCCAAGGTGGGAAGATTGCTTCAGCCCAGGTGTTTGAGACCAGCCTGGGCAATGTAGTGAGACCCTATCTCTACAAAAAAATTAAAAAATTAGCCAGACTTGGTGGCACGCACATGTGTTCCCAGCTGTTCCAAAGGCTGAGGCAGGAGGATCACTTGAGCCCAGAAAGGCTTCCTGTCACCTGGTATACCAGGTAGAGACCTCAGAAGGGAATCATCTTGGCAGTGGAGCTAAGTGCCTAGACAAGCGGCTGCTCTAGTCTTGCTTGACAAGGCTTAAAAGCAAGCCTCAGTCCAAGGAACTGCACACCACATCCGAACCCCACACTCTGTGCAGGAGTACGACAAAACCCAGCACAAGCAACACAGCAGCACAATGTCCAGCATCCAGCCAGAAATTTTCAGGCATGCAAAGGATTGAGAGATTATGATTCACTACCAGAAGAAAAACAATCAGTAGAAATAGACCAAGAGTCCGCCACACCTGTAATCTCAGCACTTTGGGAGACCGAGGCAGGAGAATCACTTGTGGCCATGAGTTTAAGACCAGCCTGGGCAACATATCGAGACTCTGTCTTAAAAAAAGAAAAAAATTGAAATATTAGCTGGACGTGGTGGCTCGTGGCTATAGTCCCAGCTACTCGGGAGGCTGAGCCAGGAGGGTCACTTGAGCCGGGGAGTTTGAGGCTGCAGTGAGCTGTGATCGCACCACTGCACTCCATCCTGGGCGACAGAACAAACCCCGTCCCTGAAAACAACAACAAAAAGAATTAGACCGAGACGTGGCAGAGAGGATGGAGTTAGCAGACAAGTGCCTTAAAGCAGTGATCGTAAATGTACTCCATGTTTTCCAGAAGATCGGGAAATGTGGCCACGGTGAGGCTAGAAGTGGAAGGAGACGTTAGAAAACCCAGGTGGAACTTAGATGGAAGGTGCGGTGTTCGGAACGCACAATGCGGATGGATGGATGGCAGATCAGACGCAGCGGAAGAAGAGATCAGCGACTGTGGAGACGGCGGGAGAAATGGTTCCGGCAGAGCCCAGAGAGAAAAAGGACAGGGAAGTGACGTGGCCGAGCATCCGTCACCCCCGGGACAGCACCAGGCAGCCCCCCTGCGTGGGCCTGAGTCCCCGAAGGAGAGTGGAAGGAAGGGAAGGAACAAGCATTGGAGGAAATATTGGCCACAGTTTCCCAAATTTGACGAAAACGCTAAACCACAGGCCAGAGAAGCTCAAAGCTTTCCAAGCGAAGAAAGGCCACGATCAGGACTCGTCTTAGCGAGTCGTTCGGAAACAGTCGTAAGGAGAACAGGCTTCAAAGCAGCCGGAGAAAGGGGCGTTTGGCACCGGGCGGGAGGGCAGGGGAGGAGCGTGTGGCTGTGCCCAGGGCACATGGGGGGGGCCTTGCCCACAGCCTGCAGAGCTCCCGATGCCCCACGCAGCCCCGACCTTTCCCCTTTGAAGGGGGCAGGCCCAGGCACAGCGGGGTTGAGTCCGGGAGCCACGTCCCAGCCCGGCAGACCCCAGAGCTCACGTTCCCAACACCTGGCGCCGTTCCTGAGTGTGATCCGGTGTGGAAAAGCGTCACGGTGCAAGGGAAGGAGCGTCTGATGGGGCTAGGGCTGCCGTGACCTGAGGCCACGCAGTCAGCCCTGCAGGGGTCCGGCCAGTGCAAAGGCCCTGCGGCCGGGAGGCAGGCAGGCGGGAGCGAGCAGAGGCCTGGAGAGCAGGGGGGAAGGACTAACCGAGTCACCACCCACGTTGCCCCTCCCGGGGGAGTCTGCTCATGGCCGCCAGGCGTGTGCCCACCTCTCCGCAGCCCTGCGTGAGCGGCGGCAGGAGGCCTCGCCCCTCTGATCCCACGGAGCCTCCTGCCCCCAACAACAGAGCCGGTCGTGGGTTGTCAAGTCCTGGCGTGCGGGCTGTGTCTTCCCGTCGTGCTGCGGATCGTGAGTGGAAAAGAAAGAGGCGTGAGCTGCTGTTTTGGGGGCAGCTGAGCCCTGCGGTCTGGGCTGCGGTAAAGCACGAGCCCTCGACACCTTCCGTCCGCTGCTCTCGGGTGAGGACGCAGACCTTGCACCTAACACGTGGCGCCTTCCACGTTAGGAACAAACCGTAAAACGCAGCACGGCTCTTTTCCGGCTTTGGAGTTAGTCTTCCTTTGAAATAGGAAACATGAGGCTTTACTGTGAATGAAAGAAAACGAAACTGCCCGGAGGTTTTTTTCCTGCAGGAATTAAGACAGAGGAACTGGGCCGGGCGCGGAGGCTCACGCCTGTAACCCTAGAACTCTGGGAGGCCGAGGCGGGAGAATCGCTCGAGGTCGGGAGTTCAAAACCAGCCTGAGCAAGAGTGAGACCCCGTCTCTACTATAAATAGAAAGAAATTAATTGACCAACTAAAAATATATAGAAAATATCAGCCGGGCATGGTGGCGCATGCCTGTAGTCCCAGCTACTCGGGAGGCTGAGGCAGGAGGATCGCTTGAGCCCAGGAGTTTGAGGTTGCTGTGAGCTAGGCTGACGCCATGGCACTCACTCTAGCCTGGGCAACAAAGTGAGACTCTGTCTCAAAAAAAAAAAAAAAAAAAAAAAGGAGAGAGGAACCGGGTTCTGTGTTCGTGTCCCACCCCCACTGGGCTGACTCCTTCAGGTGGGAGGGACCGAGGGGTTGAGGAGACCTGCGCCGGATTCACTTTGCATCCGCGGTCTGTGTGTGAAGCTCCGCGGGCAGCAGCCGGGCCTGGAAGGCCGAGCCCCTGGGTTTTCTTTCTCTGTGAAATAGCAGATAGTAAGCCCTAAAGACAAAAGCTTGGCAGGCAGGACGGGGAGAAGGAGGCCAGGCTTGCAGATGAGTTGCAGAAGGATTGTCTAAACTAAAAAAGTCTCAGGATGCCGAAAACTGTACGTGTGTGTGTGTGGTGTGTACGTACATGTAAGCACACATGCACACATGTGCATGTATGTATACAGGCTATATATACAGACACGCCTACATATGTGTTTACTACCTGAGCTGAAAACATTTCATTTCAAAGCCTCTCCTCTCTAGCCCACTCCACCCCCGGTGACCCCCAGTCACCCCCAGTGACCCCTGGTGACCCTGGGCAGCCTGCGTGTCCTCAGACACCCCTGGTTGGAGGCAGAGACCCTGGGAAGGGCGTGGACCCGGTTCCGGAGCCTGGGTGTGGGGTTAGCTGCATCCACGGCTTCTCCTCCCCGTCGGCGCCTGGGGACGTGGGGGCCCGGGGCCCGGCACCCGTCCCTCTCTCCAGGCGCAGGGAGGGGACTCGTGGCCGCCCAGCCTTGGAGCGGGTTCTCACGGGCCCCTCCCGACCTGCGATGTCTCCCGTGTGGGTGGTGGGTGTTGCCAGCCGTCCCTGACCAGCGACCAGCGCGGGCCCTGTGGGGACCCTCCCGACCCCGATCCGGCCGGCGTGTGCGCTGGTGAGCGCGGAGACGCCAGCAGGTAAAGCTGCTGGGCCCAGGAGCGTGGGGCACGCTCCCTGCCGTGCTCAAGGGAATGGTCGCTCCGGGAAAGGCCTCGGTGGGTGACACGAGGGTGACGTGGAAGCGTTGTCACCTCCGGCCTCTCACAGGAAGCTGAGTCACAGCGAGGGCCGCCCCGGGAGAACCTGTATTTGGGAGGCCTCGTGGTCCCGAAGTCACTGCTTTTCTAGACATAAATGTTCGACGTTGTCACGACAAAATCTCCCGAAACGTCCTGCCCGGAAGCCCCAAGGGGCGGGTCCCAGGAGCCTCGCCCAGCCCGTGAGGCTGTTGTCACTTCAGGGGAACCAAAGACGTCGTCACCGGTGTGCGAGGGCCGCTTGCACCCCCCCACCCAGTGCCTCGGTTTCCCCTCCTGATCTTTCGCTTGAGAAGCAGAAGTTTGGAGTCACACGTGCGGCGCCGAGTGGAACCGCCTGGGGCGCTGGCGCAACCTCGCGGCCGCGGCTGCACATGTGCCGGGATTATTGTGCCCGTAAAACTGCAGCGTCACATCTGAAACTGTTTAGCTGCTGAAACCGAGACCCGACTTCAAAGCCGGCCGCGGTGTTTCCAGACAGACGCGAGGGCGATCACCTCGAAGTCGAATTCCGCCCCGTGGCGGCCGCGCAGACGGGGCTGCGGCACCGTCTTGGGAGCAGACGCTCCGTTCCTGGACGCGGGGCTCGCCCCACCCCTGCGACCTGCGCCCTGGTGACACCCGGGCCGGGCGCTGGCACGGGAGTTCCCAGCAGCGAGGAGCGGGGCTTCTCTGCTTTTAAGGGGCTTCGACTAAATCGCGGCCCCAGGACCCGCCCCTCCCCCGCCTTCCCGGTTCCTGCCAGCCCCTCCCCCACACCTGGCACGGAGCCCCCGGCCTGGGGGCCGTGCACCTCGCCTTCCTGTCCCCTGAGCCTGCACTCTGGGCCTGGCTGGCCTCTCGCCAGAAGGCACCAGGGACATTGGCCACCTGAATCCCCACTCCCGGGGGAGCCTGTCCCTGGATGCCACCCCCATCAGAACGGTGACGGCATCATGGGTCTCTCCAAGGGCCCCCAAGACCCACAGGTGCCAGCCAGATACCCCTGGGAGCCGCCTGGGGCAGACCTGTGCCTGCCGCCCACGGCAGGACTGCAGCGTCAGGCGCTGTCCCCTCCTGGGCTCAGGCAGGTGCTGGCGGGGGCAGGGCTGGGCCCCGTCCTGGCCCACCTGTTCCTCCAGGCACGACAGGGCAGGGAGGCTGCCGGGCAGGGGCGGGAGGGGTGAGGTTGCTGCTATTGGACCTCCTAGGTCTTCAGCACCGAGACTGGTTTTTCTGGGGAGACGGACTCAGAACAGCAGCTGGTTCACCGCCCGCCCTGGATACCTTGGCGCACAGAGGAGCCGTCGCGCTCCATGAGCCATTTCCCCCAAGACGGAGGGACTCCGGCCCACAGCCACTGTCCCTCGGGAACGTCTGGACTTTTGGCTCCACGGGAAGCCAGGAGCCGAGATCTTACGTGAAGTCCCCCCAAACTCGGTCCCGTTGGCAGCCATGGACACATCTGGGGGTGACTGGGGGCGGGTAGAGAACTCGGTTCTGCGCTGGTGGCTCCAGGAGCCGATGTCCCTGCTGTCGTGTCCGGGTGTGGACTGTGGCCTCTGGGGTGGCCGCCCAGAGCCGCCCTGCGGGGTGAGGGGACACGTGTGCAGTGCCGCGGGCCCTAGTCCCCGGGGCTGGTGGCTGGGGTTGGACCCGTCTGCCCCATCCGCAGTGGCGCAGGTGCGGGGGGCTGGGATGGACAGACTTGGGGTGCGGCACTGGCTGATCGCTTCCTGGGTCCTGTTCCCACCGGGAAGTGGGCCCTGCGGGGCAGGGCGTTTGGGGTCTTGATCAGCTAACACCGCAGCGACAGGGGGACTTTGGGGACAGCAGGGGGTGCGGGGCAGGTGTGGGGAGGCCCGGAGAGCTGCCCTGCTTGGGTGCCAGGAGGACCCCCAAGAGCCAGGCCTGAGCACCTCCGAGCACAGGTAGCTTCTGTGGACTCGGAGGGCGTGGGGGGTGCGGGGTGGCGGCTGGGGCAGGAGGAGGGGGCTGGGGAGCCCCAAGCCAGCAGCTTGGCCAGGAACACCCATGAGGAAGGGGTGCGGCCACCCTGAGTGGGTTGGGCTGCAGGGTTTTACATGGGGGTTTGGGCTCCTCGGTGGGGGCAGGGCAGAGCCAGAGGGCCCTCGGGGACATCAGGGTGGGGTTGGAGGAGAGCCCTGCTCTGTGGGGTTTGGCCGCTGAGCAAGTCACCCAGTGGGGAGGGGTCGCACATCTGGCCACAGCCCTGGGCAGACTTTACACACTGCAATTAGAGCTCTTGGCCTGCTGTTTAACTGGAGCGGGGAGATTAAAGGGTGTTTGAGTGTAACGGGACAGAACTGACTAAACCACCAGTCTCGGAGACCAGAGTGACGTTCCCCGAGACACTCATTTTCCCTTGTCTGACCCTCTGCGTCTCAGCAGTAGTAGCTCCTAGAGCAGGCGTCCTCAAACTACGGCCGACGGGCCACACGCGGCCCGAGTAGGACATTTATCCAGCCCACCGGGTGTTTTTGCCGCAGCTGCCTGTCATGCTTAGCAGCTGGCTCGTCCCGGGCCCACAGTGCGCCCTCTCCAGCCGTCTGAGGGACAGTGGACTGGCCCCCGGTTTAAAAAGTTTGAGGACCTCTGTCCTAGAGAAACACCGTGTTTTCTGAAGCTGTGATGTTGTGAGTGTATGTGGGTGTGTGTGAGTGTGTGTGAGTGTATGTGTGTGTGTGTGGGTGTATGTGAGTGTATGTGGGTGTGTGTGGCTGCATGTGCGTGTATGTGGGTGCATGTTTGCAGTGTAGTTTCTCCCACGTCAGGGGGTTCAGCGCTGGTTGTCGGAGCCTCAGGTGGCCGTGGAGTCAGCTGGTGGCCGCAGCCTCCGCCCCCCAGTGCCTGGCTTGCCCCCTGGCCGAGGGCCCCCCAGGGGAAGGGGCGGCCGCACCCCGGGGGCTCTGGCGCCGGCCTGGACCCCACGGGAGCCGGGCTGCAGCTTCACAGGCTGCTTTGCCTTTACAGAGAAAAACTTAACCCAGTTTCAAGCTTCTGGAGACTGTTTGGTTTCAGCCCTGGGCCAGCGTTCCTTCTGCTCAGGAGGATGTGTCACCAGAACCTGAACGGGCCGCTCAGGGCCTGGAGCAAACCCTCAGTGCCAAGGCTGGTCTGTGGCCGCCCGCGGCTGGGGCAGGAGGGACGTGGTCTCCCAGTGCTCAGACCTTTCTGTTCCTACTAAAACGAGCTCGAGCTCTGCTTCCCTGGACGGGGTCTGCTCAAGGGGCTCCTGGATGCGGCTGTCCGACTCAGCAGACGACCCATCGTGGGGGGGACTTTCAGCCTGTGGTGGCCAGGGTCCCAGTCCCCTCCCTCTGCTGTGGCCTGGGGTGGCAGTGGCCCGCGTGGGACCTCCCCCCGTCCCCGTGAGGGCCCTGAACAAGTGCTGTGGCCGAGGGACCTGTGTCCCGCGGTGTCCCCAACCCTCTGCCGCCTGGGCCCGCTGGGCCAGAGCCTCTGGTGTGCTGGGGGGGGTGACCCTGCGGCCCCCAGGGGACGAGGGCAGATGCAGGGCCTCACCTGACCCCGCCAGGAGGGAACGACAAGGCCACAGACCAGGAGGGTAGCCCCTGCGCAGCCTCGGGCCAGACAAGCGAGTGGGGCAGCAGGCAGGGGCGAGGAGGGGCCCTGGGGGGGGTGCACTCACAGCCTGTCCCCCATGCAGGAGCTGCCCAGCGGGGATCCCAGGGAGGGGCCTCTCCGGCAGGACCCGTGTCCCCTAGAGGGTAAGTGCAGCCCTGCGGTGCCTCCTCCCCGGGCCTCCAGGACGGGCCGCGCCAAGGCCCAGCCAGGAAGCGACCGCCGGCCATGCGCAGCCCTTCTCGTCAGACACACCTAAAAAACACCTTGGCGTTCCGTCCCCTCGGGGGTCCCCTGGGGTTCTGCACGGGCAGGAGCTCGGATGTGCTGAGCGGGGAGCGGAGGCCCCGTCTCCGCGGACGAGCCCCCCTTGGGTGTTACGTTGGTGCGCCGGGAGCCTGTGCATGGCGACCTGCGACCCTCCGTCGGTGTGGGCTGAGGGTGGCGGAGAAAGCGGCCTGAGCACTGCCACGCGCTGTGCCGTGGCGGGGCCGGCCCTCGCCGTGGGCTGTGCGGGGCTTCGCCAGGCTCGCCGCGAGGCGTCCCGGCCCAGGCGCAGACAAGCACCTGCCCGCAGTGCCAAGTTGGGGTCACGGCTTGGGAGGGCTGCAGGTGCTGCCTGCCCGTCATGGCCAGAGGGGCTGCTTGCGGGAGGCCCCTCCGCCAAGGCTCTCAGTGCGCATACGGCCTGCACGGACTGTGGCGTGTGGAGGGGGGGCTGTGGCGGGGAGGGGGCCGGGGGACGCGGGGACCACCCTCTGGCGTGCCGAGGGTTCCCTGCACGCTGCGCTCTGTGGCAGGAGGCGCTGTGGGCTGGGGGGCCAGAGGGGGCCAGCCCAGGTGGGCCTCCCTGCCCTGCACGGGTCCCCGACACCCCTCCTCCGCGAGGTTGCACTCTCGGCTTGGGTTGTCCGGGAGGGATCGCGGTCTGCGCAGGGAGGGTGGCGAAGCCCCTGGGGCACCCCATCCTCCCGCGTGCCCTCTGCCCTGTGCCCCGTCTCGCCCCCGCAGTGGCGCTGCCCCCCGAGAAGGCCGAGGGCCCCGGACAGCTCTTTGGCGCGGAGGACGGAGAGCGGGCGGCCGGCTGCGAGGGCCCGCGGGGACCGGGCCGGACGCGCCTGCACATCGACGTAGGTCTCCGCCCCGCCCTCCGCGAGCTCCCCTGGGCGTGGTGGCTCAGCCCATCGGGGCGTTAAAGCGAGACCCGGATGTACTGCTCGGGGACGCAGGGTGTCGCTGTGAATATGGCTGGAGGTGGCCAGCGTGGCGTTAAATCGTCCGAGGAACCTTCCGGGCCTCGGCGCGTGCCACGCGGCAGGACACCAAAGCTGACCCTCCAGCGTCCCCGCCCCGCTGGGGCAGAGCCCTGGGAGGTCCCGGTCTCACATCGCGATCTCTGGAGCCGGTGACCCTGGGCAGTCGGCGCGGCCTTGTCTCCTTCTGGGTGACGCTGAGCACCGGCAAGAGCCGGGCAGGTGTCATGCTGGGGAAACTGAGTCACAGGCTTGCAGCCAGGACCCCCACCCCCAAGGGAGGAGGGAGGAGCGGGGTGAGAACAGGTCTACGGAGCCCAGGGCTCCGGCCTCTGGCCTCAGCCACGCGCCGCCCTCTCCCAGCTGCAAACTGGAAACTGAGACCGTCCCCAGCCATGTCTTCAGGAGACCCCTGGGAAAGGCTCCTGAGAGGCTGCCCTCTGTAGGGTCAGGGGTCACCCACGTGATGTGTACGGAGGCTGAGAGCCTTGTTGGGGGAGGGGACCCCAGCCCGAGCGCCCCACCGACCCCCGAGGCCCCGCCCTGTGTGCGCCCGCAGGCCCTGCAGTGCGACGTCTGGGTGCAGGAGGGCGACCGCCAGGAGTGGACGTTCACTCTCTACGACTTTGACCACAGCGGGAAGGTCACCAGAGAGGTAGCGCACAGGCGCGGCGCATGCGCCATCTGTCGCGGGAGGGGCCGCTTAGGGCCCGGCCCCCAGGTCTGCAGTCAGGCGGGCTGGGTGCACAGACTGGCCGGGACGCAGAGCGGGCCGGGTGGGCAGGACCCCGGCCAGGTCCTCAGCCACTGTAGGCTGCAGGGGCGCCACCAAGGGCAGGGCCACCAGAGGCGCAGAGGGGGCTGCCGTCGGGGGTGCGGCCAACCCGCTCAGATGCGTGCGTGTGTCCCTCCCTGAGGTCCCAGCGGGATGAGGAGTGGACGGGGCAGGGTGGCCCGTGGGTGGGTATCCTGAAGGGAGGGTGGGCGCGGTCCCCACTGAGGCCCTCCGTGACGCCGGCGCCCACGCAGGACGTGTCCAGCCTGGTGCACACCATCTACGAGGTGGTCGACGCCTCCGTCAACCAGTCCTCGGGCAGCAGCAAGACCCTCCGCGTGAAGCTGAGCGTCGGCCCCGAGCCCTCCGGCAGGAGGAAGGAGGGTTCCCCCACCGGCCAGGGTGAGTGGAGTCCGGCCCTCGAGGAGCGGACGAGTGGGCAGAGGGGGTGGGCAAGGGCTTCACACGAGGACCCCCTTGCAGACCGGGAGCCCCCGCGCTGCAGGGCAGAGGCTGAGCCTGCGGAGGACGCCCGGGTGGCCGACAGGAGGCTGTGTGCCCACGTCAGGTGAGGAGCTGGGTCGTGGTGGGGCGCCCCTGCCCCCCCGCCAGCCCCTGCAGGCCACCGACGCCCTATCAGCAGGCCCGGGGTGGGCACCGGGGCGCCAGGCTGGGCGCGCATCTGTCTGAGATGGCCCAGGCAGCCGTGGCCGGGTCATCCCTGACCACGGTTTGGACTCGCCCTGGCTCTGGCTCCGTGTGGCCGTCCCTGCTCCCCACTTTGGAGGCCACGGCGCTGGGGTGGGGGATGGGACAGCGGCCACCACGGTCCCTGGGTGGTGACCACAGAACACCAGGGCGTGAGTCTGAGGTGTGTGGCATGTAACGGGGAGCCGGGGTCCTGGCGGGGACACCCACGGCCTTTCCTCTGGATGGTGTCCATGCGGAGCGGGCCTCCCCTGCTCTGCTGGGCCGTGGCGCTGGCCGGAGCCCCCCGGGACCCCCGTGCCGCCTGTTGCGGGCGTTCCACGGTCCGAGGGCGCTGCTCTGGCCGCGAGCCAGCGGTCAGTCTCCCCTGTGCCCCCCCAGGAGGCCGAGTGCCGACCCCCAGCCCTGCACAGCTCGGGGGCCCTACCGTGTGGACGAGAACACGGAGCGCAGGAACCACTACCTGGACCTTGCCGGGATCGAGAACTACACGTCCAGGTTCGGCCCCGGTAGGTTCCGGAGACCCCCGGGCACCGGGCCCTGGCAGGGGCACCTGGCGGGGGGGCTGGGGGGTCCTGCAGCCTCAAGTCTGGGGGGCTGCCCCCATCCCCCGACACCTCCCGCAAACCCAGGTGTGGACCCAACTCAGCCTCCCACAGCAGGGCAGCGCCCGTCCAGGTGTGGGGCGCCGGGGGTTACCTGGCCCAGAAGGAGGTGGAAGACCTCCCTTGGGGTGAGAAGAGGGCGTTTAGGAGGCAATCACAGCCCGGTCGCAAGACGCGTGGCCACCTGCGTGGCCGCCAGCCTGCCCTGCGGGAGCCGAGGACAGATCAGCGAGGCGGAGCTGGCTGCTCCCGGGCTGGCAGCCACAGCCCCCACAGCCTCGTGAGGCGTCCACACGGCGCAGGAGGGGTCGGCCGAGCAATTCAGACATTTTTAAAACGTTTTCAAGAAGCTTTTTCAGTCTCTTGAGATGCCTCGGGCCAAAGGCGCAGGTGCTGAGGCAGCCGTTAGCGGCCGGAGCTGCATCTCCGTTCCTGGGGGTTGCGCTGCAAGGAGGAGACGGCAGCCCTGGACCTTTCTAGAAGTCTGTTTTACGAGCAGAGTTAGGGGGAGCGAGTTCTGGGGCTCCTTCCCTAGAGCGTTTGCTGGCACGGTGCAGCTGTCTGCCCCTGCCCCCAGGGAGGGGCCCAGCCCCGCCAGACAGCAGCTCCACACCAGGACCCACCCTGGGGCCAGGGGGTCACCCCTCTCCTACGGGGTGACAGCCAGGGTCCCCTGGAACGGGGCCGCCCTGGAGCCGACTCCCAGCTGCAGCCCGTGCAGGGCCGGCCCTCGGGTCGCCCCTCCCGACCCTGGCTCCGGGCATGTGGTGTCTGCGCAGACCCCCTGCGCAGCCCTCCCCATGTGGCTCTTGGTAACATGTGACTTCTGCAAAGCAGGGACAGAAACCTAACCTGTGCGCCTGGGCCTCTTGCTCTGTCCCCTGCCTGCAGGGTCCCCTCCGGCGCCGGCCAGGCAGGAGCACCACGCCAAGGCCGCGACCCCGCAGAGCAGGTCCCGATCCCAGGAGTCGGACGCGCACGTCCCACAGCCCCGGCGGTCCCAGGTGCTGGCTGACCACGCCGTGCTGGCCAACCACGCTGCGCTGGCCACGGAGCCGGCTGCCCGGGCCCTGGACACGCAGCCCCGGCTGAAGGGGCAGGAGAAGCCGCTGCTCAAGTCCCCCAAGGGTGCGGGGAGGCCGCCGGGCAGCAGCAAGCCCGGGAGAGGCTTCGGCCACCACCCGCCGGCCCAGGCCCAGTCCCCGCCGGACGCCCACCACCCCCCGCAGGCCCCACCCCTGCCCTATGGCCACAAGCGGTACCGGCAGAAGGGCCGGGAGGGGCACTCGCCGCTCAAGGCCGCGCACGGCCAGCCCGCCGCGCTGGAGCACGAGGTGGTGCGGGACCTGCCGCCCATGCTGGCGGGCGAGGGCCACGTGCTGCCCGTGGTCCAGCGGCACGAGCACCACCACCACCACGAGCACCACCACCACCACCACCACCACCTGCTCCCCCACCCCTGCTAGCCGCCGCCGGGGCTCGGCCTCCCCACCCGCACCCCCGGCATCTGCCCGGCAGCAGGCGTGGGTGGGGAGGCGGCACTGCAGGGACACGGGGGACGTTGCTTCCTCTCCTGGATCTGCTGTGTCCACAGTTGCACGGCTGCTCCGTGTGACCAGCGAGCACCGCACACGCGAGAAAACACGTGATTCCAAAGCAAGGCCGTGGATCGCTGGAGGGGCTCTCTGCTCCGACTCTCGGCGAGTTTTTCTCGAAGTGCTTCAGCTCCGGGTGCGTCGGGCGCTCCCGGCGCAGGGCGTTGCGGGGCCAGCAGCGGGTGGAATTATGTCACTCACTCATGGTGAAGTCACAGCGTGGGCAGCGGCTCCTCCGTGGCACGCAGGGTCTTCGGCTGGGCGGGGCCACTCGGGACTCAGCGGGAGCCGGCGGCCGAGGGAACTGCCCGGAAATGCCCGAGACGAGGCCAGGGGAGAGCTGGGCCGGCGCTGGCGGGCATCAGGGGCAGACCGTGGTGTCGCGTGTGGCGGCGTGGTGGGAGGTGGTGGGTGGGAGGCGGGACTGGGTTAGCGCGGGGCGTGGGCTCAGGCAGGAGCCAGGTCCGGACACCTCACCGCGGGGGGCCCGAGTGCTGCCCAGCCCCGAGCTCCTCCAAAGTGGAACCGCTGCCACCCTGTCCCCAGGCGAGTAGGTGGGGCGTTCTGGCCACCACGGACGTGCAGGGACTTGGCGCTGCCGCCTGGCTCTGTTTTTACGTGAATCGGATTCGTGGTCACCCGGTAATGGAGATGTTTTTCCAGGCATAATAAAACATGTGCATTTTGTAATACGTCACACCCTGTAGCGACACACTCTCTTCAAAGGGTCGAGTGCCCTACGTCGGTGTGTGGCCTCGGGTGCCACGTGCAGAGTGCCCCTGGGTTCACGGAAGGAAAACTAACGCACATGCAGCACTCGCCCCCCGAGGTCATGGGCGGGGTTCTCTGTCCACGTCTCTGCCCTAAGAAACCCCCAAACCAGACCCCGAACCCCGGGTTGGGTCCGTGGCAACAGGAACCTCAGCACTACTATTGTGCTGTGTGGACCAGGGCTGGGCCCTGTGTGGCAGGAGTCGTGCGGAAGCCACGCGGCGGGTGCCAGTGTTTTCTCCTCTTCCGGAGGTCCCCACCGGGGCCCTTCCACAGTTCTCCCTGCCCGGGGCCCTGAGCTTCCTGACTGGCCCCCACACTCCCCCAGCAGGGCAGCCCCGGGCTCAGCTTCCCTCCAGCTTGCGGGGGTGTGGTCGACCTACCCTCCCATGGCCTGTGGCCTCAAGGCGCCACCCCAGCGGGGCACATGAGGGTCACAGCTTGGGCACGGCGGCAGGGCATGACCCCCACTGGGCTGGGTCCCTCCAAACTGGGGCTTCGTCCTGGACACCGGGCATAGCGGGCGTTTGCTCCCTGGGGCCTGCGGAGGGCACCGCATGTGCGAGACACACTGGAGACACGTGACTTCACACGACACACATCGCCACCGCTGTGCACGGCCCAGTGGGTGGGTTCCAGCACATGCGCAGTCACCCAGACTTCGCCAGAGATTCCAGAACATTCCCATCCCCTTGGGGACCCTGCACCCCCGGTAGCCACCAGTCCGCCCCGGGGGGTGTGCTTGTACACGTGAGCGCAGTCTCACAGCATGGGACTCTCCATGGCGGCTTCTTCCGCCGCGCAGAACGTTCTCCAGGTTTGCCCCGCCACTGCCCGCCAGTCCACCTCCACTCTGAGCGTGGCTGTCGTGAACGCTGCTCTGCAGGTGTGTCCGGTTCTCAGGGACACGCCAGCTGCGTGCCTGGTGTGGCAGCAGCATGTGACTGGAGGACCCCGTGCTGTCCCGGGCAGCTGCCACTCACCCGCCCCGCACTCGGCTTCCTGTCCCCACGTCCTCCACGCCGGCTCCGCTTTCCGGCCTGAGCCGTGCCAGCGCGCCCAGGCCGCCCCGCCCCGGTAAAGCGATTTGCCTCTAAGTGCAGGTTTTCTCTGTGTCTCCACCTCACATAAGTGACGGGCTGAGCCCCTCCGGGGCGGGGACGGACGTCCCTTTGGCTGAGTGGGTCGTTTTGTCCCGTCCCTCCCAGCCTGCGCACCTGGCCCGTGTGCACCTCGGCCGGCGCGTGGCCAGGGCTGCTGGGCGCATTTTCCCCACTTAATTCTTATGCCGAATGAGACATGAGACTCTTCCACACGCTCAGATCCACAGGGTTTTATTCTACTGACGAGATAATACAAAGAGAGGGAGCCTGTAAAAGGGAACCACGGCATCAGTGGACACGCTCACGGGTCACGTGGAGTTTGCCGTGACGTGGGAGGGGCCGGCGCGGACACAGGCTGCACACGCCAACCCCGCAGTGCAAGTCGAGGGGCTGGCCACCAGCAGGAGCCTCCAGTCACGGTGGCCGTCCCCGGCTGTCCCCAGAGCCAGCCAGCGCTGACGCTGTGCCCTCCACAGACATGGGCCCTCGGGGCCACACGCAGGCCCCGCCCAGACGCAGGCGGGCTTGGCTTCCACCGGGGCCTGCTCTGGGCAGGGGACCCTCTGCAGTGACGCCGACACCCTGGGCGCAGGAGCCGGTCTCGGTCCCGACCTGGCTCTGTGCAAGGCGGGGCCTCTCCGTGGACCACGAGGCCCCACGGACGCGCCCCCAGGTGTGCAAATAAATAAATACGCCGCCAGGAGTGGAGGCCAGGTCCCGCCGCGACCCGCCGTCCTGACCCTTGAAGCAGGAAGATGGAGGCAAAGTGCAAACGGCGCTGCGGCCTCCGTGCAGGGCACACGCCCAGGGCAGGGACCCGGGACGCGCCACACGGGCGCTGCGGGCCTGCCGTCCCTGGCTCCCCATTGGGGGCGTGGAGGGCGTCTGGGTTCTGCACGTTCACCTGCACAGGTGCAGCTGCTCCAGGGTGCGCCCAGGGCGGCCCGTCCGTGCTCGGAAGAGGCCGGCTGGACTCCCAAGGGGCGCAGAGCTGGGACGGCACAGACAGGGACACGGCGGGGACAGGAACACGCCAGCGACAGATGACCCGCCGCGTCCCGGAGAGCCTGGCATGGACGGAAACTTCCGCTCGCGGCCTCAACTCGCAGAGGCACACGAGGGGCGCAGAGCAGGAGGCGGGTGGAGGGGGCTGTGCGGATCGTGGCCGAGGCTGGCGTTGCCTTCGTCACCTGCATGTGGCAGCGTCGGTGCAGGTGGCCTTCCCAGGACGCTGTGCACAGCGGGCACGGAGCGTGGCTGCCGCCCCGTGGGGAAAGGCGCGTCCAGGCGCGGAGGGCAGAGCCAACGGCAGCCCCCATCGGGCGCGGGGGGCCTCCCAGTCACACCCTCTCTCGGCCTGTCCTGAGGGGCTGCGGGGGATGGGAAGCCCCAGGTGATGGTCTAGAAACTTCCGGGGGGCAGGTCAGGCCGGCGTCGCTGGCTGTGCATCCCGGCGCTAGGAGTAGATGGTGATCACCTCGCGGCCGCCGCCGCGGACCAGCAGGACCCGGTTCAGACCCTCAGTGAGGACCTCGAGGAACTCCATGTCTGGGCGCAGGGTTAAGGCCTGGGCGCGTGCGGGCAGATTGCGTGCTGACCCCGCCCTTTTCCGGAAGACGCAGTTTGAGGACAGGCTCGAGAGGGGCCGGGCTGGGAGGACGGGCAGGGACGGGGCCGACCCCACCTGGCCTCGCACCTGTAGGGCGTGACCCAGGGTCTGACCAGGAGACCTGGGGGACCCCCGCCGCCCACCCGCCCACCTAGGGCAGGGACTCAGCAGGGAGATGGCGCCCACCTCCACGGCACAGGGCGGGCGGACTCCAGGGCACCGTGGAGGAGCACAGCTCCAGAGCTGCGGCCTGTCTGAGCTTAGAGCCCAGCAGCCCGGCTTGTCACCCCGCCCACCAGGCGCCTCCCGCAGGGGCAGCGAGGGGACGTTCAGCAGCACATGCCCCCAGGGGCCACGGGATGCGCCCACGGCCAGAGCTGGCGAGGTTGGGCCCTCGCCGGGCTCAGGGACGCGCCGCCCTGGCTCGCGGTTTGGTGCAAGGCCAGGAGGCCTCGCTGCTCCAGGACAGGAGATCTGGGCGTTCAGGGCACGGTCTCCACACCGACCCCTCAGCACCCCGACCCTGGGGCTTCCCGCTTCCGTCATCAGGGGCTGTCGGCGCAGGACGCGTCTGTCTGTGCTGCCTCCACACCCCCAAAGTACGCGGGGGCTGCTCAGCTGGACGATCGTGGGCTCCCCCAGGCTGCACGCCGTGTCCTCCCTCCAAACGCTGAGGGACCCACCGCGCCAGCCACTCCCAAGCCACCGCGAGCGCCTGCCGGCCGCAGGGACCGGGGTCCACTCGGTCGTGCTGCGGCCCCCGGGCAGTGCAGACCCCGGGCCCCCTTCACCGCAAGGATGCCAGGGGGAGCCCTGCCCCTGCCCCCAGCACCAGCCTCGCCCACGGCACCCACGACCCTGACCGGACAACACGCACCACATGCGTGCTCACGCCCGGCAGCAAGGATACAGTTCTCGTCGCCGTGCCGGTTTCGGGGCGGCCCCGGCATGTTGAGCAGCACCAGCTGGGCGTCCTGGGACTTGGCGAGGACGACATCGTTGAGCTTCACGGCCGTGTGCATGCGCCGCACGTTGGACTGGTCCCTGCGGGAGGCGGCGCAGTCAGCGGGCTCCCCCACGATCCGGACACGGGGCTGCCCCGAGCCCGGAGCCGCCACTGCGCTCACACGTGTGAGCAAGCACAGAGTCACACAGACTCGCCACCCGAGAATCACACGTGACTCCGGGAGTGACCCAGTGACAGGCCACGGGCAGTTTGTTCACGGTGGGAAGCACCTGGAACTGGCCACGCCAAAGCGCCAGCGTCCAGGGGGGGACGTGACGCGGACGCTCCCAGGGCCTGGGGGGCAGCCGGAGATCGGCTGGAGGCCGCTGTCAGGGTCCCCTCCCCGCTCGGCCACCCACACCCCACGCCTCCTCCTCCCGGGGGCCGAGTCCGCACCCCTCGCCTCTCCACCTGCGCTCTGCGGGCAGCCACGTCTCAGTGTCCCTGAGACCACCCCGGAGGCCCCTTCCCAGGTGTGTCTGGGACACGGCAGACTCGGCTGACGGACTGCAGGGCCCGGCGCCCAGGGACAGGGGCCAGGCCGCCTCCTCCACCCACCGTCCCCCCTGCAGGGAGCCCGTGACACCCGGCCGGGGCGCCGCCCGCCTGGCAGCCCTCAAGGCTCCGTCTGTGCCGACGCTGCACCTGCGCTGACCTCGGTCACAGCTAGGCCAGGTCTGACCGCGCCCCCGGGGGAGGCACCTGTGCCCGGGACAGAGGGACGGACGGGAGGGAGGATGGGCCGCCCCACCCAGGGTTGGGGAGAGGCCCCGGGACGCGGGCTCACACCCTGTGATCAGCTCGGCCCTCAGGCCAAACAAACCCGCTGTAACCACCAGTTTCCAGGCGGAGGCGGGAAACGGGCTTTCTGGTCCCTCCAATTTGGTCTGATGGAGTCACAGACGGGGCCCGCGTGGCACAGCCAGCGACAATTGCTGGCGTCTGGGACAAAGGGCGACTGCACAGACACACGTGGGATTGAAGGGTATGTCGGGGTCAGGAGACGGTTTGAAAACCACACGTAATTCTGAGCCAGAGTTCGGGTCCAGGAGGGTCTGGGCTCCAGAGCGGCGGGCGCTGGTCGGGGGCGCGGCAGGGACTGAGGGGCCCGGTGCTTCCAGGAAGGGAATAAAACCCGCGCTTGCTCCCAGCAGCATGGCGGCGAGCCCGCAAAGCGAGAGACGTGTGTGATAACCATGGCTCATCATAGCACCGTGTGCACAGACACATGCACATACACAGACACACACTAACATGCAGATACGCGCTCACATAAACACATGCAGGTACGCACATACACTCACGCACACCGACACACAAACATGCACAGACACACACGTGCACGTGGAAACACGCAAACATGCACACAAACACCCCTAAGCGTGTTCCTGGGGACGTCAAGCCAGGTCACGCACACCTCACACCTGGGCTGACCAGGAGAGGGTGGGGCCCGAATCCACACCTGCTGGAGGCTCCACCTGCCCAGTTGGGATGGCCGCCAGACCAGCCAGGCCCAGTGGACACCCGAGACACCGAGTCCCCAAGTCATCCGGTTTGTTCTCTGATCACAGCCCTGCTGGGACCTGACCCTGACCCTCCCACGCAAGGCGAGCCCACATGCTGGAGCGTGCACAGCCCCCCGCTGCAAATCCTCATGTGTGCGTGTGCATGCGTGTCCGTGTGGGGGGTGGGCTTAAACCCTATTTCCATGTCTACTTGGTCTTTTGGTTTTGTTTTAATCAATTCACTGTCTCGGGGCCCTTTGGGGTTCACAGAGCAAAGGCAGAAGGGGCAGACAGGCCTGTGCGCCCCCAGTGCCCTGCAGGGCCACAGGTGTGACCCCAGAGCAAATTCCGTCCGATTAACTGGGGTTTGGGGCTGGGGCGTAACCACGAGCATCTCCTCGGCCGAGGAAGGAGGCCCTTTCCCAGGAGCAAGACGCCGCCGAGGTTATGGGCTGGGGGACGCCGGCCTAGCCCCCAGCCTGGAGCCCAGCCACGGGCGGGTCCCGGTCCCAACCCCAAAACATGGAGGGAGCAGCTCTCTGGGCCAAGCAGGTCGCACGAACGCAACCCGGGCCGGGGCCACGCTTCTGAACCGACCGCCCTGGCCTGCAGGGACGGGGACCGGGTGGCCAACCCGGCCGGCACGCGCCTCCCTGCTCCCAGGAGCGGCTGGACCGGGCCCGGGTCTCAGCTCCCGGGCGTCCCTGAGAGGAGGGTGTTGGGCGGCGCCTGAGCTGCTCTGAGCAGAGGGGACGGCAGATTAAACAGGACATTGGGACTGAAGTCACGGCAGCGTCCAGCACGCTCTGCCCACGCGTGGACATGCACACGGGGCCGGCGGTGCACACGCCATGCACAGTGCCGCTGAACATGCACAGGCACACACGGGCCACACACAGGCATGCAAAGCCACCCGGTCTGGGGTGCAGCCCAGACACAGCGAGCAGACTTACAGGTGTCCCCACTCTCTACGCGGGAGAGAAAAACGTGAGAAAGGTTACTTTAGGAGCGAATGCGCACAGCACACGTTTCAACACAGGCACAGGCGTGCCCTAGGGGCCCTGTCGGCCGGCGGGAGTGGCCGGCCCTGGCCTCTGAGAAGTCCTCCCCTTTTTGAGAACTCGGGGCTTTGAGGCTCAGCCCCCCTCGGAGGCCCCAGTGCAGACATGGCCCTGTCACCCTGGAACCCGGGGCCCACACCCCGCACCCTGCAGGCTCCGCTGCAGCCCACGGGGCCTCCGCCGACCCTGGTAGGTCTCAGAGCACCACCGGGGGGAGCCACGGCCGGGGACAGGCCCCGGGCCGACAGCGGCATGACGGTGTCAGAGCTGAGCCCACCCGGCAGCCCCAGCCTCTGTCCCCAGCCGTGAGATCCACCCACCGGGTCGCAGCCGGGCGCCACGCTGCCCTCGCAGGTCCCTGCTCTCTCACGGGCCTGCTCTGCGGGTTTGGCCCCGACGCTCTCTAGTGGGCGGGGGGGAGCCCGTCCCCAAGGGTGGGTCAGTTCAGCCAGGACCTGTCCCCGGGGGCCACACGTGCAGGGACACTCACGGCTTCAGGCTGAAGAGGTCTTTGAACCCTGACACGCTGGTGTCTCTGTTCTTGCACCTCTCGGCGATTAGCTTCTCCCTGGTCCACGTCATCTGCACCTTGTCTGGCGTGGGCGGGGCCTGGGTCTTGGTGGCCGCGGCGGCATGAGACGCCGTGTTCCTGTCGTGGATTAGCTGGGCCTGGGGGAGAAGCAGGGGCAGCCACGGACTCAGTGTGACCAGGAGGTGCGGGTGACGCCAGGCTGGCCACGGAACCAAGGGGCCACGAGCACTTGCCCAGGCCTTGTGCCACCGTCCTTGCTCCAGGACGTCCTCACTGGTCTGCAGGCCACGCTTCTCCCAGCCCACGCCCCGCATGGGGCAAGGCCTGGCTGGGGCAGCACCCCAAGATGGCCACGGAAGAGTGGAGGCGCCTCGTGGCAAGTGCTGCACGGGCTTCCCGGGTGGCCACAGGGTCTCCTCCTGCCACGTGTCCAAACTGCTCGGCCCAGTGACCTCACAGCCAGCCTGGCCTCAGTTTCCTGTGGCCTTTTTTTTTTTTTTTTTTTTTGAGACAGAGTCTTGCTTTGTTGCCCAGGCTAGAGTGAGTGCCGTGGCATCAGCCTAGCTCACAGCAACCTCAGACTCCTGGGCTCAAGCAATCCTCCTGCCTCAGCCTCCCGAGTAGCTGGGACTACAGGCATGGGCCACCATGCCCAGCTAATTTTTTCTATATATATTATTTGGCCAATTAATTTCTTTCTATTTATTGTAGAGACGGGGTCTCGCTCTTTCTCAGGCTGGTTTCGAACTCCTGACCTTGAGCAATCCACCCACCTCGGCCTCCCAGAGTGCTAGGAGTTTCCTGTGGCCTTGAACTTGGAAACCAGAGGCTGGGGGCGGCCCTAGGGCTCCCCAGCCCTTCGAGCTCATCCTGCGACTCCTTCTAGCTCACAGTCCCTGCCGGGTCTCCGAGGTGACCCTTCACGCCGCACGTCCCGTTTACCCGAGTGAATTCCTTCTCCTGGGGCCAAACCCAGGGCAACACGTCGGCCGCCGGGGACGCAGCCGGGACAGAAATGGGCCCTGGGCCCTTCGGACTCTCCTGGGGCCCAGCTGCCCCGGCTGTGTGGAAGGTCCCTGTCCCCTCACCGGGCTCCTCCCTGGGTCCCGGGAGGGTCCGTGGCGTCTGTGCCCACGCAGACTCCCGTCTATGATCCACACGCCTCCCGTGTTGGCCACCAACCCGGCCACATGGCCCCACAGCTGACCTGGCGTGGCCGTTTCTCAGGGTCAGCGAGGCCCAGGGGAGGGGCGTCTTGTGTCCTACCGGCTGCTGTCACCGTCCTCACAGAAAATCATTATGGGCCGGGCGCGGTGGCTCAAGCCTGTAATCCTAGCTCTCTGGGAGGCCAAGGTGGGCGGATCGTTTGAGCTCAGGAGTTCGAGACCAGCCTGAGCAAGAGCGAGACCCCATCTCTACTATAAATAGAAAGAAATTAATTGGCCAACTAAAATATATATAGAAAAAAAATTAGCCGGGCATGGTGGCGCATGCCTGTAGTCCCAGCTACTTGGGAGGCTGAGGCAGCAGGATTGCTTGAGCCCAGGAGTTTGAGGTTGCTGTGAGCTAGGCTGATGCCACG